>JAQGBS010004257.1:0-10509 GCA_034698545.1 Acrobeloides obliquus
TGAACAATGTTTTGGGTTATTGAAACGAAAACTCTGATTCAGGGTTTTCGTTTCAATAACCCAAAACATTGTTCAAACTCAATAATTTTGGTGTCATTTGATTCGTTTCGACGAGATATAAAAAATGCTGTATTTATTTTTTCTTAAATATTCAAGGATTTTGAATTTTATAATGTTTTATTCAATTATTCAATCATTTCAATAAACAATCTGAGGTAAGTCTTATGCCAGGACTTTTGCACTCCCAATATGTTACACCATTGGTGGTGTAATATTTTACACCATGAAATGGTGTACCATTTTAGTGTAAAATGCAAATTACACCATCAAAAATTACACTATTGGATTACAGTGTAGGGGAGCCGGTGGGAGCTTATACTTACTATATGCTTGAAAACCATATATTGTAAGAAGTGCTGAAAAAAAACCAAGAAAATGAAAATGGCATTTTTGAAAAAATGCCATTTTCTCGAGTTTCCTGCGCGTTTCAGCACGTCAAATAAACTTCACAAAACACCCTGGGGTAATTTTTGACGAGGAATCGAAAATGCTTCCACTCTCGTTTCATGAAAAATTTGACTTACCAGGTTTTGTGGGACAAAATGAAGTTTTGCCGTGACAAGTGTCTTCGTAAGTCATTTTGCCCCACGAAAACTGGTAGGTCAAATCTTTCATGAAACGAGAATGGGCGCATTCGATTCCTCGTCAAAAATTACCCCAGGGATTTAGGGCATCCACTAATTGCGTCTCGAAATTTTGGAAGCACTAATAACAAGTTAGGGAGCACTAATTGCAATTAGTGCTCGTCTCGATTAGTGCTAGTGCTCGATGCGTCTCAAGGCGTTGTTGCCATCTTTTCATTTTTCTTTTTCAAGGTTTAAAAAATACTCAAATTTGATTGTTTTACGACTTTTGTCATTTTTAAGTTAATTTGAATTTTAGCGTCGTTCAAATTCTTCTTACAAGCAAAAACAATGGTTGAATTTAATCAAAATGATGTTGATGAGCTTCAAAAAAATTTGTTCCAAAGTTTGACAAAAGCCGGCGGTGGTCCGCTAACTATTAGGGAATTTATAACTTGTATCAAGTAAGCTCTTTTATTCCTGATTACAGGGTGTATAAAATAACCGGAATTTGGGCGATTTTTTCATGTATTTTTGACTCGAAATTTTTTTTCAAAAATTATCCTATTTGTGCTAATTTTATGCGGGGAACCAACTGCGAGCATTTTCAACGCTTTCCTGATCCTGAATCAGGGAATTGGAGTGTGTGTATTGAAGCGAAAATAAAAATTTTTTAGATTTTCTGCCTGAAAATGACTTTCTGAGGGTAAATTTATGGGGGGAATCCATTGCGCGCATTCCCGAAGCTTGAAAATGCTTTCCTAATACTGAATCAAAAATTGGTCAGTGCTATAATACACACTCTCGATTCACTGAATCAGGATCAGGGAAGCGTTTTCAAGCTTCGGGAATGCGCGCAATCGATTCCCGCATAAATTCCGATTTTTGATCAAAAATTTAATTTTTGGGAAAAAATAGCTTTTCGCTATTTTCTTCCGAAAATCGGAAAAATTTTTTCTTTTTTGCCATTTCCTCCACCCGAAAATCGGAAAAATTGCCTTGTTTAGTCTTATATTGTTTTTCTAAAAATTTTTTGTTGAAAGCTTGATGTTTTTAGTAAAAAAACAACGTCGCAGTTTCGAAATTTTTTGAAAGCGGCCGTTTTTAGCCGAAAATTACGATTTTTGATAATAAGAAAATTGGAAATTTTGGACATTTTTGGTGAAAAATTGTCATGAGGGACCACTGCACAATAGTAAAAATGTTTTAAAAAAATTTGTCTGCACTTGATTCTGAGTGCATTGCTCAGATGAAGAATTTTTTACTTTGAAAATTTTTAGAAAAGACTGGGAACTTGATCTTATACGCATTTCGAAAAACTTGGGCTATCATAGTATGCCAGAGTTTATGAAGACGTTTCCTGTTATTATTTGCAATTTTACTAATGATGGTTATTACGTTACTGTTAATCCATCGTATGAGACTTCTATTAGTCCTTCAGTTAAGGATGTGAGCGTTTCAACGATGTGCTCGAATGGGCATGCGACTTCCACAGGTTAGATTTTTCTCATTGTCCAGTTTGGGGGGGGGGGGATTTCGGGGCTGTGAACGATTGCCATCAGAAAATCTCACCGGTAGACAATTTCCATTGGAAAAATGCCACCGACGAACAATTTCTTTCGCGGAAAATTTTCACATATTCCAAGTCAGTTAATTGTCTCGCCGTAGTCCATTTGTGGAAATACGGCTCCTGTGTGGCATTCAGCGTCAGTAATTTTGGTCCAGTTTTGGAGAGGGGAGTTTTTGGGAAATTCAGATTTGAGAAAATTTTTGATACTTATCCACGATCTCCCCTCAAGCTGAAAGCGAAAAAAACCAGGCATGAGGCTTCGGTTTATCTTAGGCTTAGATTTTTCGGAACGAATTTTTTGCTCAAAATCTATTTTTCTCAAAAATTGAAATTTTGCTCAAAAATCGAATTTTTGCCAAAAATTTAACTTTTGTTCAAAATCGAATTTTTTCTCAAAAATCTAATCTTTGAGCTAAGCAAAAACAAGCGCTGCAGGCGAAAATTTTTTTGAAAATGTTTATTTTTAAGCTGAAAAATGCTCAGAAAATGAAATTTTTTGGTTAAAAAATTGACATTTTTGTTGAAAAATGGGACAATTTCGGCAATTTTTATGGAAAATCATAAGGGGGTTTTTTCAAAAATTTCGGGCAAAAACATAAGGGGAACCCTTATGATTTTTCCGACCTTCGACCCGGAAGGAGGCATCTGCCCTCTAGTGATGCTTCGAAATTTGTTACATGTTTCAAAAACATGTAACATCTTTTTTGAAATTCTACGAAACTTTTGATACCTATGGGTGTTATTATTATTGGCCTTGGATTAAGTAACTTTTTTAGCTATTGTGTGTAACAAGTTGTTTGGGGGAAAATTTCAAGAAAAACCAAAATGTTGAACAAGTTTAAACTATGTAACATCCTTGAAACTTGTTCAACATTTTGACTTTTCTCGAAAATTCTTCAAACAACTTGTTACACACGATAGCTAAAAAAGGGATAAACATTTTCCTTGCACGAAAAAATCATTTTTTTGCACGAAAAATAATTTTGCGTGCAAGAAAAGCATTCATGCAAAAAAATATTTTTTGTGCAAAAAAAGCATTCGTGCAAAAAAAATTATTTCTCGTGCAAAAAAAAAGATTTTTCGTGCAAGGAAAATGTTTATCCCTAAAAAAGTTACTTAATCCGAATAATAATTGTCACTCATAAGTGTAACAAGTTTCGTAGAATTTCATAAAACATTTTACATGTTTTGAAACATTGTCCGTCGGTGGCAATTGTAAGACGGGGGACTCCCCATATAAAAATATAGGGAAAACCTATAGATTTTTTATTCCTATGAAAATAGCTTTCTCACACATCTTTTGAATTTTTTCGATTATCAGAACGATTTCTTTTTGGCTGTACTATTGCATATAAATCTGGACATTTTTAAAGTTTGTGGTATGTAAATTTGAGACATTTGAAGATTCGAATAAACCAAAACCTGCTGCTGCTTCAACTGTTGATCGTGCAGCATCAGATATGAAGCCGTCGCAAGCTCATAGTCCTATATCGAATAATTTTATCAAGAGTGAACCAGAAGAACCGGCAGCAGCAAGAAGTTTGATCAAGACTGAAGTCCTTACACCGAATTCGTCGAGCACCTCCTTAAAATCTAATGAATTGAATTTTGCACATTTCCAAAACGATGAAGATGGTCGCTATCGAAGATTCAATGGGCGTGATGAATTTTCAGAAGCTGAGAATTGGGTATGAAAAAAAAGAACGATGAAAATCCACAAAGACGGGTGCACTACACAAATGCGAGCGATCATTCTCTATTCTTCGCTTTATTTTGAATGAAAGACGAATTTGGGGGGGGGGGTTAAAAAGAACGATGAAAATTCACAAAGATGGGATCCAGGAGTAAAAACTTTTGGTTCCGGCGAAAACTCAGTGAAAATTTCCCAAGAATCTAGTCAGAAGTTTTTACTTTTCCGATTCCAACTTCTGGGATCGTTTCCGAATGTACGAAGCTGGCTCCTGATTCTACTATTTTAATATGACTCAATTTTATTTAGTGGGAAGATGCCAGCATAAAAAAGCCATTCATTGATACCCACTGCCATTTGGACAAGTTATATATTGAAGAAGGAATTGAGATCGAAGAAATTGAAAATTCGGACAAATTTTATGCGAAAATTCATAGCCAGTTTCGTGGAGCAGTTTCCGTATTATGCTATCCGAATTATTATCTTCCGGATAACCAGCATGAAGAAGTGATGCGTTTCTTTGGACGTCTTAGTACTTCGAAATACGTGCTGGGTCATGCTGTTGGTGAGTAACAGAGTTCGAAAGAGACTCACTTTTTTGGGACTCCAATGGGGTCCGGGACCCTACGTTTTAAATTTTCAAAAACATTAAATTTTTGGTTTTTGGGAATACCTTGTCTTTTTCACTTGAGACACACATGACCAAAATTTTTATATTTGCGTTCAAAAAGTTTCTTTGCTTTCAGGTTGTCATCCGAAAGCTGTGGATTATTATGATCACGAGAATGTTACCGGTTTTATCAAATTTCTGAAAGAAAAAGAGCTTCTGTTGGCCGTTGGTGAATGTGGACTAGATGAAACAAGGCAAGCTCGCGTGTTATCGCAATTTCCTTATAGAGAGCGTTTTTAGCGTATTTTTGTATGAAGAGCAAAAAGTCGTCTTTTCTCAGCAAGTCAAGTTGGCTAAGGAATTGGATTTGCCCATTGTTATTCATTCTCGAGGCAGCACGAACAACGATTTGACGTTGGACGTTATTAAAGAAGTAAAGGATTGGTTTGTATGAAATATTCCATTTAGAGATCGGAAATTTTGATCATCAAAATCCCTTGCTACGTGCCTGGTGGCGCTATTTCACTTAAATTCACAGTTATATTTGAACATTCATTTTCAGGGCGGTTTGAGTCGTTTCCACAACATCCATCGTCACTGTTTTACTTACTCAACCGAAGGTAAATTGTGCAAATTTATCTATTTATATGTTTTTTTTAGTTGCATATAAATGGATGAAGGAATTTAATAATGTCTATTTTGGCCTTACCGCAAGGATTTGTAGCGGTGGTTGCCCTGAAGATTTAACAAAGGTGAGTTTTCAAAGTTTCATTTTTGCTATCGTTAATTGAAATTTTAGTTTGCCAGAGAGTTTCCCCTAGATAGAATTGTGCTGGAAACTGATACTCCATTCTTTTCGTTAAGGCCGGATAATAATAGTCATCCGGGAATTGGTGAGTGGGCTTGAGGATGGTTTGAAAATTGAAAAACCGATTTTCAACGTGTCAAATATGCGAATTTCATGTTATCTGTTTTCGTTTCGAATCATCTTAAAGCTGATAAAGTCGACATGGAAAAGGATGAATGCCAATTTTAAAAACTGTTTGGTTTTTGTGCTCCCTTCTTCCTATGAGATTTAGATCTTGATTTATTTAAACATATTCCTATTTTAGCCTTAGCCGTTGCCAAACGAATTGCATCCTTACGCGGAATGGACGTTAACGATGTACTAGAGCAAGTGATGATAAATACGAAGCGTCTTTATACCCTGGAATTAGATGAGTAGAAATCCATGAAAGAAATGAAACCCCCTAT
Source organism: Acrobeloides obliquus (assembly GCA_034698545.1). Lineage (NCBI taxonomy): Eukaryota > Metazoa > Nematoda > Chromadorea > Rhabditida > Cephalobidae > Acrobeloides > Acrobeloides obliquus. Next base: position 5,748 of record JAQGBS010004257.1, read on the forward strand.
GTGTTATGTATAAATATATTGTTTTCGTAATTTTAAGTTTCATACATGATTTGAAATATTGTTTAATAATGGTTGTTATATATGTCCATTTGATATTCTATGTATTTTTATACGTTATAAATACACGCAAAAAATAAATGGTTATAAATTCATTTACAGGGTGTATAAAACTGGAATTTGGACGATTGTTTCATGTTTTTTATACCCGAAAAGTTTTTTCAAAAATGACCCTATTAGGGCTAATTTTATATGGGGATCGGTTGAAAAGCCTTTTGATCTTCCTTCGGTTGAAGATTCGGCATCTTGTTTTAGATGTTGCTTATGAAGAAGATTGAAGCAGGTAAAGAAGAATTCAATTGATTTTGTGCGAAAAGAAACCAAATGCCAGCCTTATATAGCCAGCGCGAAATTCGCATAATTCCGTTCTAGTGAAACTATTATAAAAGGGAACTATTTCGAATGAACTTCACCGATCAACGGAATCAAAAAGCAACGCAGAAGTTTTGTATCAAGAATTGTGAAGATGCCAATTAACAATAACATGTCATCGTACTTTGCAAACAGCCCGTCGGCAGGCAACGTGAGTTCAGACTCGTACTTCATGCCCAGTGGCACTCAGCAGCAAGGCGCTCAACGCACTCCGCAACAGGCTACGCGATCGTCGAACACCGACTCTACCTATGTACAACCGCAGGGTGTCTACGGCTATAGTGCTTCTGAAACCACTAGCGTCTACTTATCACTGCATGCAGCGCAAGGCAAGATTCGGACATCGACGCCAACGCAAAAACAACGAAGATCGCCATCTACGCGCTAGCGCAGGACCAGACGAGAACTGCCATCTATGCTCCATCGCAAGACCCGATGAAGACCGCCATCTACGCGCTAGCGCAGGACCCGACGACTGCATTCGTCCAGCTCAGTAAGCATTTAACATCATCTTTCATTTTCTATACTTCGCTTTTTCAGATCCAACGACCATGCTGCAGCAGTCAATGAATCGTAACTACTACGAAGCGCCCTATTCGACTAACGTGAGAGTGTCTCTCTCGACACGAACCGCGATGATGCAGGCTTCGCCGACGACAGCTATGTACCAGGCGAGTGCTCAGCCGAAGCTTCGCGAAGGTAGTTGGCTCGACAGAATCGGTCTATTTCGGTAAGTTGTTTGAGATCTCTCGATTCTAATTTTCCATAATTTAGGCGTCAGTGGTACCTCGAACGCGAAGAGCTCGACTCCTGTCAATAAAGCTCCAGCAGCAGCGTCCAACGTCTCGGTTTACTTCACGGCTGGAACTCAAGGTAAAGCCGCGGATACCATCACTTTCTGCCGAAATAAAGAAGCCGAAGTCGTTTGTAGCAATCTAAGAAAATTTAAAATAAATCTATGTTATGTAATTGTATTGTAATATCATATAAAATCGCTTTTTTGCGACTTTTCGATTAAATACACAGGCCTTCCCTGGATCAGGGAAGTGTTTTTTCTCTTTGAAAACATCAAATGCGGATTCCCGGCATGTTTTTACCCCTAGAAGGGTCATTTTCAGAAAAAATTTTCACGTGGGTGGTAGCTCCAAAATTGTGTAGTAGCTCCAACAAAATTATAATTAAAGGGGGCGTAACATTTATAGCTTATTCTCGAAAAATCGAAAAAAAATTTTCCGATTTTCTAAAAATCGACTTTTTAGGGTAGTCCCTAGGCGAAAAATCGATTGCGCGCATTCCCGAAGCGTGAAAATGCTTCCTTGATTCTTATTCAGGAAAATAGACGTGTGTATTGAAGCGAAAATATGAAAATTTTGAGTTTTTCTTCTAAAATCATCGTTCTAAAGGTTATTTTATGCGTGAAATCGATTCAGCGCATCCCTGAAGCGTTGCGGTAGAAACATAATTTTTCAAGGACGATTGTCAAGGATGCATTTTGACGCTTCGGGGATGCGCTGAATCGATTTCTCGCATAAAATAATCTTTAGAGCGATGATTTTAGAAGAAAAACTCAAAATTTTCATATTTTCGCTTCAATACACACATTTATTTTCCAGAATCAGGATCAAGGAAGAATTTTCACGCTTCGGGAATGCGCGCAATCGATTCTCCGCACGAAATTACTCCCAGAAATATGATTTTGAGGGAGAAATTTCAAAATTTTTCGATTTTCGCTTCAATACACATATCTATTTCCCTGAATCATGGTCAAGGAAGCATTTTCACGCTTCGGGAATGCGCGCAATCGATTTTTCGCCTAGAAATTACCCTAAAAAGTCTATTTTTAGAAGAAAATCGGAAAAATTTTTTCGATTTTTCGAGAATAATTATAAATGTTACGTCCCCTTTAAGTCGGGTATAAAAAATTGTTTAAGCTCGGCTTCGGCAAAATCGGGAAGGGGCAAGTTGGGAGTGTTACTTATCAGGAAGTTTTCGACACGGGGAATACGAATATAAAGGAATTTTTTGATTTTATCACTGGGAAGTGAGACAATTGTGTCCACCTACGATTTTTATGCAAATATCTTAGAGCTCTTGAACCAAATTTGTTTCACAATAAGTAAATTTTCCCTAAAATTTGAGAAAAATTTTTCTACGATTTGTCATCTTTGGTATTTCCTTTTTTCTTTATAGAATGAAGATTCCATACGGGTGTGGCATAGTTCAATTTTGTGTTGGTTGAAATGTTTGCAAACTGTCATCTTTCGTGTTATTTTCTGATAACATTCTCCCCACTGAGGAAAGGGCAATGCGCTTTCGCATGCTTCACGTAGCAGCGGCGACGGCGGCTTCTAGCTAACACCCTCTCTTGGTTTGTCGATATTGGTATTTATTACATTAGCGTATTTGATTGTTGCATACATTTTTGAGAGATGGCACAAGTTAGTCCAGTAATCTGAGTTAGGTAATAGATTGGATGTTTTAGCAAGGCCTCACTCGCTATGATGGTAGCACTTTTCGGCCGATTCGACGAATCGAAAACCCAACTCAGCCGATAATTCCCAGGTTTAGTATGCCCGGAGAGACATACCCACATCAGGTAATCGTTTTTTAGTCAAAAATTTGTATTTGTGGTCTAGGAGTTGTCAATAATACCAAGATCGCCATACTATGGGGAGCCAAGAATAGGAACCCCTCCACAGAAACCACCAGAGCCAGTTCAAATGAACCCAGAGCCATCGTAAGTAACAGCTAAGGAATTAAAGGGCCAGTTCTTTGGGGAAAAAGTTGCTTATTTTTTGTTGATATTCATCGGAAAGTTCATGAAAAATGGAGCCATTTTTTGTTTTTAAGGCTCACAAACTACAACGTCTGAATCGTTGTAGTTTGTGAGATAATTGCGTTTGAAAATTTGAATTTGAAAATGTACATGTTTTCGTTGTAATACACAAACGTTTTTGATATTGACAAGAAAACTATCATTTGGTTTCGTTCCATTATGTCGTTTCAGTTTTTGAGAAAAAATTGATTTTTAAACAAAAATTCAAATTTTGAGCAAAATTTCGGCAATTTGTAAAAGTACGACTGCGCCGAACGGGGCACCAAATGGGGCGCCGAACACGCCAAACGGGTCCCAATTAGGCCTAAGCCTAAAACCTAAGCCTAGGCTTAGGCTTAAGCTTACGCTTAGGCTTAGACTTAGGCCTAAGCCTAGGCTTAAGCTTAGACTTAGGCCTAGGCTTAGGCTTAGACTTAAGCCTAAGTCTAGGCTTAGACTTAGGCATAGGCCTAAGCCTAATTGGGACCCGTTTGGCGTGTTTGGAGCCCCGTTCGGCGCAATCGTACTTTTACAAATTGCCAAAATTTCGATTTTGAGCAAAAAATTCAAAAAAGTTTGCGTATTACAACGAAAACATGTACACAAATTCCAATTTTCAAACGCAATTTTCTCGAAAACTACAACGATTCAGACACATGCCGTAAAAACAAAAAATGCTCCATTTTTCATGAACTTTCTGACGAATATCGACAAAAATTTGGCAACTTTTTTCCCACTGTACTGGTCCTTTAATCTAATATCTGATTGTAGAGATGATTGGGAAGAAAGCTTGTTCAACAACCAAAGCATCGGAGTACATCGCTTCTCATATCTCTTCAACAAGATCCCCGGGATTATTCTAATTATGCTAGGCGCATGGATACTTTTTGGAAGAGGCACTGGACCGACTGAGGATTTGTGTAAACATGCAAATGGTACAAATGGGTGTCTTGTAGGCGCTGAGAAGGCTATGGGGATCTCTTCGTTTACAGCAGGAATAATCACAACGATTAGTGTGGTTGCGGTCAGCCAGAACCATAACTATGATCTCAGCAATGCTCATTTTCAAGTAAACAATTTGAATGTGCCTGAATATTGACACGAAAACCCTTATTTGGTGAAAAATTAAAAAATTTTAGTCGGTTGTTCGAATGATCGCTTCTGTATTACATATACTAATGTCATTGGTTGTAACAGTTTTCTCCGCTATTTCTTTGGCCGAATTGAACGATAAGGTAGGAAGATAATAGAGGATAACAGGACAAAATAGGACCCAGGAAAACAAGAACCAACTTACTACCTCTTATTATAGTCGATTTTTTTCATGAGCAACACGAGCAATTTGATTGACTCAGGGTCAGCGATATTGACACGATTGTTCGAATATGATAAAATTTGCCGATTCGGCCCTTTCCTGCGGTCAAAATCAAAAAATTCCTTCGGATTTGTGTTCTTCATACCCGAAAACCCCCGAGTACAAAAAATCAGCCGATTTGGAGGATTTGTTGAAAAATCGAT
>JAQGBS010004258.1:0-10507 GCA_034698545.1 Acrobeloides obliquus
TTTTAAATTTATATGCCTTGTATAATTGAATAAAATTATCCAATTCAATTAATAAATTTTGAAACTTTTTGTTGCCTGCAAGTTTATTTATAAAAACTTTGGGAGCTAGCTCCATTTGTTGGCGAGGCACTTATCATGATCAAAAAGTTGAAATGTTTTCTTTTAAAATGGCTGAAAACATCTTATCATGGGTATTTTTAAGCGAGAAACACAAAAAGGTCTTCTAATCGAAAATCTTGTAATTCAACAATTGCCAGAGAAACTCAAAAGATAGTAACTTTGGCCCAGATTTTGGGGTGAGGGAAAGTTTTTTGAAAAAATTGTTTGAAAAAAGTTGAAAATTTTTTAAAAATTCGAAAAAATGAAAATAATTCGAAAAAAATTGAATAAATTTGAAAAATTTATAAAACCGAAAAAGTATCTTAAAAAAGTAAAACATAAAAAGTCAGCGAAAAAATGGTGGGCTTGAAGCAAATGGTTTTTTGATATAAAAAATTTAAAAAAAAAAGTTTTTCAGAATTATTTATTTTCACGCAAAAATAACATCACCAATGTGTTTCTCGCTTAAAAATACCCCTAATAGGATATTTTCGACTGATTTTAAAAGAAAAATTTTTGACTTTTTAACCATGATAAGTGCCTCCCAAACACAACAAGTGAACTAGTTCCAAACTTTGTTGTCTTGATTGAAATAGCTCTGAAGTTTAAGAATGACAAACTTTGTCGAGTTTCAAGCAGTGGTTTTTGCCGGTGGGCTTGGCAACCGAATGATGGATCTAACAAACCATATGCCGAAGGTCCTTTTACCGATTGCTAATATTCCGATGTTTTGGTATCCGCTAAATATGCTTTCTCGTAATAATATTACAGGCAAGTTTTTTATCATTTATAAAGAAAATGTGGCTCGTCAAAATTGATTGAAATAGGCATAAGGGGCCGTCCATAAATTAAGTTTGCAAAAAATCGGATTTTTGGATACCCACTCATTTTTTCCTGTCTCTATTCATTTTCAGGAGGGATGAGAGGTGTGCAGCCCACAATAGGAGTTAAATTACTTGGGCTAAAATTACCCCTAAAGGGATCATTTCTTTCGAAAAAATTCACGTTCAGTGCGATGACGCTTCAACTATACTAGTTTTGATTTTCTTATTTTAGAAGTCATAGTTGTTACAAATGAACAATGGAACTCCGAAATAAAGAGGGCTCTAAATGATGGCTCGTTACCGCCTCTCCCAAATCTTCATATCGAACTCGTTCATTTTCCATCTGACGACCTAGGAACAGCCGATGTTCTTAGAAGCATAAAGGATAAGCTTAAGGTATATGTTGAAAAGATCAAATCAATATAGATCAGGGGTGCCAGGTCAGATGATTTGTCAGAAAAGTGCTGATTTTGAGATGTCAAATGTGGCAAAATCTGATTTTTGAGATGCGAAAATTTGTCAAATTTATAAGAAATACAGGATGGGCAAAAAAACCGTACTTTTGCATTTTTTTAGCGAAATTTTTCAAAATTTTTTTTCAAAAATCACCTATAAGGGGTATTTTCATGCGAGAAAGTGTGCTCAATCTATTTCTCGCATGAAAATTTTTCACCAAAAAACTCAAAAGTACGGTTTTTTGGCTCACCCTGTATAATAGAAAATTTGCATTTTCTGATTTTTGCTTCATAAAATCTTATTTTTGAAGTCAGATTTTCTGATTTTGAAACATATGTTCTTGGCATCCCTGATATAGACCTTTTTTTAGCACGATGTGCTTATTGTTAGTGGTGACTTTGTTGCAGACCTCTCTCTTAAAAATATGCTAAAAATGCACCGTGCCAATGATTCTACATTGACTTGTTTGTTGACAGAAACAGCTTTGGATGGACCTACACCAGGGCCCAGGGGACCGAGATTGAAAAGTAGGTTTATATCAAGGGGTCTCGCAGATGAATTTGTTCAAGTTGAAGTTTTTAAGACCAAATTTAAGTAATTATCTAAATTTTCACTAGATTTTAGAGCCAAATTTAAAGGAGAGGGCCGATTGAGAAACGTAAAAAATGTTCGAAACTATGAGCAAAAAATACTGTTTTTGAGGAAAAATCGAAAAAAAATTTTGGGGTATTTTTTGGCCTTTTTGACAGCTTCTTTTTATGTAAAAAGGCCAAAAAACACCCAAACAAATTTTTTTCGATTTTTCTTCGAAAAAAGTATTTTTTCATCGTTTCGAACATTTTTTACGTTTTTCGAAAAAATTTTTGCCATAACTCGCCTCAATCAGCCCTCCTCCTTTAATGACTTAAATTTAAGTAAATCTGAGACCCCAGGTTTTTGCATAAAGTAAAACTATTTTAATGGTTATTTTCAGCTAATAGCTTTATGGCATATGTTCCGGAGAATGATCAGTTAGTATTTATGGAAGCTGAAGAAGATTTAGAAAGCGATAGTGTTGATTTAAGTGAACACTTATTTAAAAATTGAGTATCATGTTTTTTCGCTTGCAAACTTCAGGCCCAACATTTTAGGTTTACAAAGCTTAGCTTATCAGCAAAATTCAATGACTGCCATTTATATTTAATGAAACGTAAAGCGCTAGATATTTTAGAAGACGAAAGGTAAATTGCGCTATTAAAGGGACAGTCCCACGATCGTGTACTATCGGATTTAGCTAGTCGATTATAGCCTTATTTGGGGTATTTTTAAGCAAAAATCGGAGGTCAAAAAATGTAAAAACTTGAAAAAATATTTGATAAGTTCATCATTCATCCTCTTCATCAAAAAATTCTTCGATTTCCATTTCAAAATAGTCAATATCTTGTTCACCAGAAAAAAAAGAAATATCTCATTTTCATCACTTTCTTCAAACATTTCTTCATCTGGGTCTTCATTTCTAGCTTGAATAGCAGCAAGTCAAAGAGTTTCACACCAAAATGGGTATTTTTAAGACTTTTGATCGCTTTTTTAAGGTTCAAACACTGATTTTCACTTTTTTTACCTCAAATTCGTTATTTTTTTCGCCTAAAAATAACCCAAATAAGGCTATAATCCACTAGCTAAATCCGATAGTTATTACACGATTGTGGACTGTCTCCTTTTAAGCATCTTCAAAAATATCTTTGAGATTTTTTAGGAACTTTTCATCGATTAAAGCTGATCTCATCCCTTATTTGCTGAAAAGACAATATCTGGAGGATGGACGTTCGTCAAGGCTAACTGCTCCTAAGGCCAATGGTGAAATTACTCTTAATAGACAGATTTCAAATGAATTACGTTGCTTTGTTTATCGAACTACATATGATGCAGTGACTTTAATCGCACATTGCAATACCATCGGCTCTTATTTTGAGACGAATAAACAAGTTAGCTTTAATTTACTTGTCAATCTAATCCCTCTATTAACATTTTTCATAAAGCTAGCCATGAAAAACGTTTATTGGGTTATTGCATAAGTAGCGTCGGCCCATAAAATACATCTAAAATCGGCATTTTTCGCTCGATAAAATTGTTTTCAATAGTAGGCAAGGAGGTTTGCTGAATACGATTCAATCAGTCTTTTTGAGCGTAACTCATGTTTTCGTGTCAATATCGAGACTTTCAAAAAATTCAGTTTTTCAAGATATAACCTTATTTTAAAATGTTATAGCTAATACGGGCGTTGAAGAACTTTTCAATTGATATCCCAGAGGGTCGCCATTTTGATTTCAAGACAACCGGAATTTCTGTGAATGAAAGCCGAATAAGCCAAGAGTCAACAAAAATCGAAGGCGAGAAGATTGTTATCCGAAACTCGGTGGTTGGCGACATGTGTGAAATTGGCTCTAATGTTAAGATAACTGGCTCTGTTATTATGAAAGGAGCTAAGATTAATAAAGGGTTAGCAGCATTTTTGATTACTTTCAAATCCTAAATATTCAAATTTTCAGAGCTATGATAGACAAGTCGATTATTATGCCAAACGTGGAGATTGGAGAAAATGCAAAAATTATTTCATGTATTGTGGCTAACAAACAAGTTATTGCTCCTAATAGTACGTCGCACCACCGTTTTTTTTACTAATTTGTCTGACATTTTAGGCAAGCTAGAAAATTTGTATGTCGCAGAAGAAGAAGAAATGGACATTCATGATGATGATTCATAAGTGCAGTTGTACGGGGTGTTCCTAAAAAACCGCTATTTACGGATATTTCCTACTTGAAAATTGGATAAATTTTTTGAAAAATTTTCGCCAAAAAATGATCCTCGGATAATTGAATTTTATCAAGGAGTGCCATCACTAGACTTGTAGTTGTGAAAGACCTATACTGGATGAAAGAAGCTGTCAAATCTGGTTTTATAGATTTTTTACAAAAGTCTTTCACCATTTGAATATCAGCGTAATATTGATAACACAAGATTTATTTTTCAATGATTTAAAGCCAATGGCGGTTTTTTTGGAACACCTGTACATTTTATTTTTGTTAAATTATGACATAATATATAAAAATATCACCAAGAACTGAAATCCGCAAAGGCTGGTCTAATATTCTTCTTGATAATTTTAGTTGGAGCATTAGATTCCTGAAAATTAGTTAGAGTTGATTGGATTTACCCTACAGTCAATACCCCCTTTTAAAAGTGTTTCATGTAAAAATTATATAACAATTAATTAGAATTGCATTATAAATTGTCGGGAAAATGGGGTTACACTTGAGGTTTTAACTTTTTTATAAAACTTGATAAAAAATGAAATTTAGTTACCCACGGATGAGTGGAGGTTTGACTTTAGTCGACAAAAATTATCCGTACTAATTTGTAAAAAATACTTACTTCTTCAGCATTTCTTTTCAGTCCAACTTTTAAAGCTGGCTTGATGTATTTTCCCACTCCAGATGTGTATGCCTTTGGTTTAGCTGGTTCATTGGAAACATTTATATTCGATGCTAAAAAGTATTATTAACACATTACAATACATGCTTTGTACAATTTAATTTTTGTTGTTCTAAAGTTTAATTTTTTTAAAGATTAAATTTAAATTTTTAAAAGTTTTCTTGAGGTTTTTCAATCTAAAAAAACATACAAAATCTAAAAACATTTATTTTTGTAACAAAATAAAAAGCAAAAATTATAATTGTGAACACATTCCCCCCCCCCACCAACTTGGGGCAAGTTGGTGGGGAAATGTATTCGTGCGGCAAATGGGGGTAGCACCGTAGAACGCATTAGAACACAAAGTTACCTGATTTATGTTTATCTTCTTTTTCTTTCAAAGCTTTCCTTTCCGTGTCTACTTGCTGTGCTGCTTCTTCTAAAGGGTCAACAAAAACTTCGGCAGCCATAAAGTATATTGGATCCTAAATATATAAGTCAATTAGGCAGCCCATAGATCAAAAAGACGGATAAATTACCCCCACCATTCATCCGACAACCAAACTTTGGTCATTCATCCATTCATACTCGAAATTTTTGGAATAAAATTAATTTTTTCGATTTTTAACGAATTTTTCAAAACAAATTTTGAATAAAAATCATCAATTTCGGTCAATAAAAAATCTAAGTTTAAAAAAGCTTTGTCAAAAATCACAGAAGATGAATTTTGAAGAGAAAATTTTTTATCCCCTGAATTGGTCATTCATCCATCCAACCGGGGACTTTTACTCGCCCTACATTTGAGGTATAAGAAGCAGCTTATCAGGTTGTTTCAAACGTCCGCGGACTTCACTTTTTATACTATATCGATCAGTATAAAAAAGTGAAGTCCAGGAACTTTTGGAACAACCTGGGGCCGGCCAATTGCGCACCTTGGAAAATGGAAAGTACATCAAAATCGCATAATTCCTTCTTACTTTCCGAGGTGCGCAATTGGCTCCCAAATATAAAATAAAAACCTTGGGCATATCTGTTTCTAAATCAGTCTCGACTTGTTCTATAGAATTCAAAGTATCCAGTCCACCAACAACTTTGCCAAAAATCGTATGCTTTCCATCAAGATGTTTGCAAGAGCGGTATGTTATAAAGCTAGAAATGAGTAGTGTTTCATATGAGAATAAATTACAGTCTCCCGCCCGTTCATGATTTTTGGATTTTTAACATCCGATTTTGGCTTTAAAAATCAATTTTCAAGCTTCATAATTGATTTTTGAATTTTTAACATTCAATTTTGGCTCTAAAATCAATTTTTTGAACTTTTTAACGATATTTGAAAACAATACAATACCGTCCCTCGTTCCTAGGATCTGGCTATCCTAAAACTTACAATTGACTGCCATTTGTATTAGAGCCTCTGTTTGCCATAGCAAGAACGCCGCGTCCTTCAAATCGGTAACTTCCACTAATTTCATCCTCAAATGGCTTGCCCCAAATCGATTCACCTCCTTTTCCACTATTTGTGGGATCGCCTCCTTGCACCTTTAAACAAGGAAATATAGCCAATAAAATCAAAAATAAATGGTCTCACCATAAAATGCTTAATTGATCTATGAAATTTTGTTCCATTATAATATCCATTCCTGCAATGAGTAATGAAATTTTCACATGCGCGTGGAGCAACTAAAAAGTTTATATTTACAGGGTGTATAAAAAAACCGGAATTTGGGAGATTCTTTCATGTTTTTTCGACTCGAAAATTTCACGGTTCAACTTGAACTCAATTTTTATGCGAATTTCACAATCTTGTCGCCCTGTCTTCAGTTAAATTAATTTTGTACAATTATAAAAAATACCTTTACAATACAATTCCAAATTCAAGGGTCCATGATTGGTGATAACACGAACATATCCATTCTTTGTTACTCTAGAATACCTAAAAAATTTTGGGTTGTACCATAATTTTCCGGTTTTTGCTGCTATTCACATGAAATTTTTACAAAAAATGACTCTTAAATGGCATACTTTACAATACTCTCATCGAGTATAGCCGCTTTGTTAGTCGTAATAGGTTCCATAGTAGTTGAAGTAAAGCCAGCGGCAACTCTCCCTTGACTGTAATGAGCGGCGTTTATAGCATCCGCTGTTTGTTCAACTGATACACTAGGCTTCTAGAAAAGGATATTGGAGCTACTATACACAATAGGGGACCACCCACGTGGACATTTTTTTCTTTCCTCTCTAGAGGTAAACACATGCGGGAAATCCGAATTTACATATTTGAAGCAAAAAACGCTTCTCTGATCATTGAAGGATAGTGTATTGAAGCAAAAATCACATTTTTACGACTTTTCGCTTTAATACACAGGTCTTATCTGGATCAAGAAAGCTTTTTTTGCTTCGAAAATGTCAAATTTGGATTCCCAGCATGTTTTTACTCCTAGAAGTGCCATTACCAGAATAAATTTCGACAAATTTACGAGAAAAAAGCTTACCGGTGCCACATAATTTCGTTCCAACTTAGACAACGCTTCTTTCGCTTCACTATTCAATTTGTTTATAAAGAATTGTGGGCTTTCCATGGCCTTCTTTTCCGTTGCAATTTCTGCTTTAGTTTTCGTGTCAAATTGAACATGGTAGAAAGTTTCCATATTGAATTTTTGGAGATCATTTGGGTCCTAAAGAGTTAATAGATATAAGCGTAACATAATTGGGTACTAGTATGGTACGGGGGACCGCACTTGAAAATTTTTCAAGTATAACATATATGGGCTATTTTTGGTATAGAATCCAAAAATCACATTCCATACCTGTAATACAATAATATCCTTTCGCTGAAAAGGTTCGTCATTCAACAGATCCTTGAGATGATTCCTTTTTAAATTCAATTCTTCCACGGCTTCATTCGAGTACACATTTCCAGTCGTTCGAATAGCAACAATTACACTAGTTGGAGTAAAAGTTCTGTATGTAACAGGGCAACGGAAGTTTCCATCCTCATCTTTGGAAAAATGTAGTACTAGAAGATCTTTAGCAGACATTTTCTTGCCGTTAATGGGATTGATTCCATGCTTTTTCAAGTAAGGGATGATTGCTCTAAAGTTTTTGATAAAATATTCGAATTAACCAGGATACAGGAGACACAAAGAATTGGGTCCAGTGGCATAGCTAGGGGGGAGATCCGGGTGTTCCCCCATTCCTAAAAAAATTTTCCTAATGGTCCCCCACTCTTATGTTTTATGTTAACAAATTGACTAAAAATGGTGAAAAAGCAAAATTTGAAATCAAAATTTTTTAAATTTGTTAAAAACGAGTTTTTTTGTCAAAATTGAATTTTTATTGAAAAAATTGGTCTTTTTTGGTAAAAAATCATAATGAGGACCATTAATTTTTGAAATTTTCCATAGATTTTGGGCAAAAACATAAGGGGGTCGGAAAATTTTTTCATTTTTCGACGACGGGGAGGGGGGCAATTCCTCCCCTTAAATATGGGTCTGCTTTCCTCCTTGCAAATTATCTTACGACATATCAAAGATAACTCCTTCGGGAGAACAAACAGGATCTTCAAATGGTAAGAAACTCAATGCACAATGTGTAAACGGTAGCCGCTTAAAGTTAGCTCGTTGAAGTCTTGTATCAGAATCTAGAAAACTTGTGTTACATCAACTATGTATTGAACTTTTATACAGGGTGTATCGAAAAAAACCGGAATTTGAGCGATTTTTTCATGTTTTTTCGACCCGAATTTTTTTTCAAAAATCCTAAAATAAACATATAGAGGTAATTTTATGTGGGAAATCGATTGCGCGCATTCCCGAAGCTTGAAAATGCTTCTTAGATTCAGGAAAATGTAAGTGTGTAAATTTGTATTTTTCGCTTTTATATACACACTTATTTTCCTTAATCAAGATATGGGAAGTATTTTCAAGTTTCTGGAATGCGCGCAATCGATTTCCCGTATAAAATTACTCCTATATGGGTCATTTTTAGGACTTTAAAAAAAAATTTTTCGGGTAAAAAATGAAAAATCGACCAAATTCCGATTTTTTATACACCCTGTAATATAAAAATCTCACCATCTTTGTGACCACCAATTTCCTTCCATTCTTTGGTTGTCAGATACAACTTGTCTTTCTAAAAATGTTTTAGACAAAATGTGAAAAATTCAAGCCTTGTAATAAATAAAATGTATATAAGCTTTACCCTCAAAAACTAACCTGGTGTTGTTTCTTTCCCATCTTTAGATTAGATTAATATCGCTAGCAATACTTGTGGCTTGTTGCTGTTTTAAATCTAAATACAGTTAATGTACGAATGATGTTTTCAAAACTTTTCGACTTTTGACTACTCATAAAAATCTGTCTGGATTTGAATTAGACTTTTTTGTGAGCATATGAAATGGCACTATAACTTTCGCCACGATACCAGGGGGGAGGGATAAAAGTTCGGGGACAACCGACAAAAATTCGGGGACTCTACCACTGTCGGATTTTGCATTTTTCGGTGTTTTCAATACAAAAAACGCAAAATCCGACAGAGATAGTGTCCCCGAATTTTTGTCGGTTGTCCCCGAAATTTTGCCCCACTGATAACTTTCGTCATATACTTTCGCCACAACTTTATCGTAGCGAACATGAAAACGGCGAAAGTTATAGTGCAATAACGATTTTTCACAAAAAAATAACAAAAATTTCCTATTTTTCACCAAAAAGGTCGCAAAATTTTCCATTTTTCTACAAAAATTTTAATCTTCTGAGCACTTTCAGCTTAAAAACAAGCGTTTATCAAAAAAATTTTCGCTGGATTTTACTTTGACTAAAGCTTTTCACCAATCTTTTCCATTTTTCAACAAAAAAACCCAAATTTGACATTTTTTAAACCAAAAGTTCTTCATTTTTTGAGCATTTTCAGAATATAAACAAGCATTTTCAACAAAAAAAATTCGCCTGCGACGCTGGTTTATACATTGACTTAAGGATTTCGACAAAATTTCCGTCAAAAATTTCTGAGCTTTTTGAAAAATTCGTCAAAAATTTAATATTCATAAAAATTGAAAAATTTCTCAAAAATCGTCAAAATTGATAAATTTTCTCGCCTGTCAGCGCAAAAAAAAATAGGGGATTAAAGTGATTTTTGAAATTTTTTTTAAAACTCGAAAAAATTGCCTTGGTTCCCCCTTATGTTTTTGCCCAAATTTTCGAAAAAAACGTAAGGGGGAACAAGGTAAACAAATTTTTTTTGAAAAGGTTCACCCCCCCCCACATTTTTGGAGTCTGGTTATGCCACTGCTTTAAAACGATTTCATTATTTTTGCGGAAAAACAAAATTTGGCAAAATGTTTTTCTTTCGAGTCTTTAAAAAAAATTCATGTAAACCTAACAAGAAATAGTAGTGACTGTCAGTCAGGGATTTTGAAAATTCCAACGCAATCCCCTACGGCATGGATCGGCTCAATAGTCAATGAGATATCATGCTTAGAATTTGAACTCCGCCTGGTGGTCCACGGCATGGGGTACTTTACGGCATTTTTGAAAGAAAAATATTTTTGAACTGGATTTTTTTAAATAATTGTTTCTCATCGAAAGTTGATGACAAAAAACCACTCACGGCATGGATTTGAGTTATTTACATTGATTTTTTTGCTTTGTTGTACCTTTTAAAGGGGTACTACCCACCACCTA
>JAQGBS010004259.1:0-10506 GCA_034698545.1 Acrobeloides obliquus
GCTATTCGACAGCACAGAGTCAGCCGGAAATCGTATGTGTTAATCTTGAATCGTTCCATTGGAGATCTGTTGGCTTGCACCGTGGCCATTTTCAACGGTATATATATTTTTCTAGAAGATGAAGTTAAGTGAGTCACTCAACTAACAAGTACCACTATCAACTTGCTAGCCTATAAAAATTTTCCAAATTTAGCTAAAAATATTCCTCATATAGTCCGTTTCAGGTCCAACTATAAAAAAGCTGGACCCAAAATTCAAAATCTGGAGTCGGCATCCCGTCCGATCTGGCAAGTTAAGCAACGTTGGGCCAAATATCGTAAGGTTGATCCCCATCCGCTCTCTTGTGTCCGAATTCGATAAAAATTTTTGCATATGTGTATTGTTAGGTAAGGAACACGTTGTAAACGTTATTTTTTTTTAAACTTATGAAAACGCTATTTTTGACAGCTTTTTTTACGAAATTAGGCGTTACTCGACTCGGGTTTGAGGAATATTTTTAGCTAGGTTTGGAAAATTTTTGAGCAAGTTGATAGTGTTACTAACATGTAAGAGATGAACTAAAGCTAAATTTCATTTCAGCCGAGATATAGTTCAAGCGGTTGATTCATTTTTCGTTGCCTCCTATTGGGCTGCAATGGTCTCCTATGTCTCCTTGAGCTTATTAAAATTATAGTAAGTTTGTTTTTATGGCAAAATTCGTGGAAAAAAGTTTGATGCTTTTGGATGCTGGGCGGAGATCTCGTTTGGGGCGCTCGAAGACTTATCAATCGAATCGGAAAATCTCCTCTCCGAGCGCGATAGCGCTCGGCCTCCAGTTTATAAGTTGAATTACCCAAGAACTGGGTGATTTGGGTGCCAGGCACCTGTAACCCTACAACTTTTTTTGTGCTAGCACCTACTTTGTCCTGGGGCCCGTTGCTTAGTTCCGGAACCGGAAGTCGGATCCCAGAAGCTGGAACCGGAGATCGGAAGTAAAAACTTCCGGTTCCAATTTAGTGCAAATTTTCCAAATCGGAAGTCGGAAGTTTTTACTTCCGATCTCCGGTTTCAACTTCTGGGATCCGACTTCCGGTTCCGGAATTAAGCAACAGACCCCTGGTGTGAACAAACTCTATTTTTGTGTTAGCACCTACTTTTTCGAGCCCTGTGGTGAACAAACCCTAGAACTTATTTTTGTTCCCCTCACCTCTCGTAAAAAATTAAATTGCCATAATCAAGTTGTGAGGACAGCCCCCTCCCCCTCCCCGGATGTGATAATACAATATGGAGACAGCTACTTACATCAATTTTCTTTTAGTGCCGTAGCAAGACCGTTTGATTACAGAAGGAATGTGAATATGAAGAGATGTATCCATCTTATGATCATTAGGTAAATCAATTGAAATGTTTAAAATTTCTCCCATTTTTAGTTGGATCATCTTTGCGTTTATAGCTGTTTTCTCTCTAAGCTTTATGGCTCTAGTGAAAATAGGTTTCTTAAGAGAATGGTCGGGATGCAGGACCGAAACATGTCTAGTAAGTGATCTTGGCATTTTTCATCAAAAAATTTTTGTTTAGAGACTAATGTATCGCATAAGAAATTTCTTCACTGTATCTGTTTATTTATTTACAATTATATGCTTTTTACTTACAGGTATGATAAATAAAAGATATCGTAAATACTGTAAAATACGCTCCCTCCTCCTCCAGGGAGTTAAAAAATCACCCCAGATATGCTCGAAACCGTTAAAAATGCACAATAAATCTAAAACTTGAACGAATAGCGTTTTCTGATGTTGATTGTTAGAAAATTTTTGGATTTTTAGTGAAAAATTTATTGATTATTTTTGAAAAATCGAGAGGGGGTTGAAAAATTAACGCTCCGGGACGTATTTTACAGTATTTACGGTAGTAAATCAACAAAAGTTTTTGGAGCTAGTTCGGTTTAGGTGTACCGCACTTTTTTCCCAGTCCAGCGGGAAAAAGTTGATCATCTATCAAAATTGCGAAAACTTAAAATTTATCCCTTAGAATTTATCCGTCTTAAAATTTATCCTCTTAAAATTTACAGGCCACTCCAAAAATAATTAGCATCGAAGTGCATTCGTGTAGGGCATGGTGTGTAGTGCATGAATATACCCCGTGTTACCAGTAAGATTGGGGTCTCTGTAGAGATATGGCATGAAGAAGACACATTTCTCAACCCCCTAAGGTTAAGGACCCCACATTCATACTAGTTAATCTCTGGCTATACGAGGCCTAGGCCAAAAGTGTCAAGCTATGAACTATCTTCGGATCAAGACCTCTCAAACATATTTTACAGTTTTTTCGGTTTGCGTCTCTACACTTAGAAAAATTAAAAAACAATTTTGGGACCTGAAAAACCTCGATTTTTACGATTTTTTGTTTGTTTTTAATTCTAAAAATTAAGGGGAGAGGTTTGGACGGAGATTCTTTTTTTGTTTGTAAGGGGAGTGCATCATTTACTCAGAAATGCGGTTGTTTTTGGCCAAACATATGTTCTCAATGTTCTCGCTGACCATCTTTCCATCCAACCCCATCCAAAAATAGCACTATTTTTGAAGGGGAAAGTCCAAAACAGGATCGGGGTAGAAAATATTTTCAAATTTTTTTAACAAGTCACTCTCTAGGGGTAATTTTATGCAGGGAATCGATTGCACGCACTCCCAAACCGTGAAAACGCTTCCATGACCTTGATTCAGGGAAAAAACCAAAAAATTGCACTTTTAATGCTTGAAAGGGATCAGTGTTTTCGGTTTTCAAGCATTAAAAGTGCGATTTTTTGGTTTTTTCCCTGAATCAGGGTCAAGGAAGCGTTTTCACGGTTCGGGAGTGCGCGCAATCGAAGTTTTTGTATTACAACGAAAACATGTACACAAATTTAAAATTTGAGAAATATTAATGTTCCAGCTCCTAAATTATGTTATATAACACCTCCCAGACCATGAAATATCCAATTTTTAAGTAGAAATTTCTACCGAAAATAACTGAAAAAATACGAAAATTTTATATTTCATGGTCTGGGAGGCGTTTTCAAGGGTTTCCGATGCGCGCAATCTATTTATCGCATAAAAATACTCCCTAATGAGTCATTTTTGAAAAATCTTCGCCAAAAAATGACCAGATGGCGGGTTTTTTAGAACACCCTATATTTGGAAGGGGCCACGTCGGTCCGTATTTACGTTAGGGCACCCCGGGCACGATGCCCTGCCTGAAATCGAAAAATTTTTCCTAATGGTCCCCCTATGTTTATGGCAAATGAAAAAAAAGAAAAAATTTCCCAATAGCCCCATATTTTTTTATGAATGCCCGTCCGAAACTCAGCTCTTCTTACGGTGCTAGTTCTAAAATTAGTCTAAAGCCAAAAATTATATTAAAAATATTTGTAAAATTTTTGGAAAACAACAAAAATTTTTTAGTTCTTTTCATCAATCGTGCCAGGAGATTTGTTAGCTCCTTTAATCGCCAGAATAAAGATGGTGAGAAAAAAGTTTTCCGACTTCGGTTTCCGCTTTGGAAACTAGCAGTAAATGTGACAACTTTTGCTATCTTACACGGCTTTTATGCGATTTGGGGTTTGTTATTTAAAAATTACTTTTAAAACACATGTATAGTCCCGTTTCAAGTAAATTAAAAAGTTTGGTCAAGCATTTCGTGTGTGTTGTAACGTGCTAACCGTCCGATCTGGCAAGTTAAGCAACGTTGGGCGCGCGTTTTCGATCCCGCTTGGAGTCAAAATTCGGGAAAACGCTTACTTAGGTTTTCTAGTCGGGGAATCGATTGCCGAGACATGAAAACGCTTGCCTGCTTCTGATTCAGGGAATACAACGTTTTTGAGACATTTTCGGAATATACCCCTCGTAGGGTATCCTCCCATGGTCAAATTAAAAAATTTCTTCAGATTCGTGTTTTCCATGTCGAAAAACCTCCGACACCAAATTTCAGCTAATTTGGAGAACTTTTTGAAAATTTTGGGGTCAAAAACTCGAATTTTCAAAAAGTTTTCTAACTTGGCTTAAAGGTGTCAGGAGATTTTTCGACATGGAAAACACGAATCTGAAGAAATTTTTTAATTTGACCATGGGAGGGTACCCTACGAGGGGTATATCCCGAAAATGCCTCAAAAACTTTGTATACTTTGAATCAGTGTCAGGCAAGCATTTTCATGCCTCGCAATCGATTCACCGCCTCGAAAAACCATAGTAGGATTGGAAATTTCTTTAAAAATCAACTTCTATAGCCAAATATCATCAATATTTTGATATTAGATTTTATTTTTGAAAATCTCAATTTTTTGAAAAATCTAGATACACGAAAACATGACTTATTTAAAAAAAGACTAGTTGGACCATACTCAGCATACACTCTCTTGTCTAACACTGAAAATATCTTTATGTCGAAAACAGATTTCTGGATCGAGATTTAGTTGAATAAAACGTGGGAAGACATGGAAATGCTTGCCTGATCCTGATTCAGGGAGGGAATTTCTGAACAACTCAATACAATTGCAATGTACATGTGCCTTTAGATAAAATGAATAACGTGAACAGATAACATGAAGATGAATAACATAAACAGATTTTTACAGATAACATGAACAGATAACTTTACAGATAACATGAATGAATTTAGGAGCTGCAACATTAATATTGATCAAAGATCCCTGTTTCTGGACAAGAAATTCTCCTATGATGATAACTTATTTGGGGTATGTTAGAGCCACAATACTAATTCGCATAATTATTGATCCTATTATTAGCTTTATAACTGATTATCAGGTAAGATTATTATTTCATAGTCTAGTGGATAGCATCACAGATTTCGAGTTTGAAGCATCACAGACTTTGGATTCAATCCCGCTCGAAGCGGGATTGAACGTGTGAAAAATGCTTTTTTATGACCTTGATTTAGGCAAAACGGTGTATTTATTGAAGCGAAAATGCAACCGAATTTTCAAAAGTTCAGCCAAAATGGCTGTTTTTTGCAGACAGGTGTTTTTCGACATGGGGGGGGGGGAACTCGAATCTGGAAAAATTTTTTGATTTTTCCCGCAGAAAGTTCTCTTACAAGGAGTATATTCCATAAAAAATTTTCCTTCAAGTATTTACCAATTAACGGGCATCAGTTGTAGGTCTGGGTAAAGTTCGTTTCCGCCGCCAATGGGAAAAAAGTCCAGGGACGATGGTCAAATGGTCCAAGGCGCCGCTCATCCGAACTGGCAAGTTAAGCAACGTTGGGCCCGCACATTTTCGCTTCAATACACCGTTTTCCCTGAATCAGGATCAGGAAAGAGTTTTTACACTTTGGGAATGCGCGCAATCGATTCCCCGCACAAATTTGCCCTTATATGGGTCTTTTTAGAAAAAATTTCTGGCCCAAAAATCATGTCGCAGAACTTTGCGAGGCAATTTTTTAAATTTTTTTCGAAAAAATCAACAGCAATTGAAAAATTCCTCAAAAATCGAAATATTTGTAAAAAATTGTATATTGGGTTTGGTATGTTAGTATAGAAGTTTTCTCCAAGTTAAAGGCTAATTTATTCATGAAAAATAGTAAAAATTACAGGAGGGAGTAAACTTGAGTAAAATTACACTTGATTTCAATCAAGTGTAAGTTTAGCGCACATGTTTGGACAGTAAAGTAATCGCTGTCTTCAGGTACGACGAATTATCCTATCGATTTTTTGCATTTCTCAGAAAGTCAGTCCACTAAGCTCAAAGAAGAAGAAGCTGGATCAGACTTCCAAAAGTGAAGAAAACTCATTTGAGGCAGCAATTCAGACTGAAAAGCAAGCAATGCGCCAAGGAACTAGTAAGAACGAGATGGGAAGAAATCAGTTCTAAGAAGACTTCTAAAGAAATTTTTTGAAGTATTGGGTAGATCCATAAGTCCTTGATTTTTGAGCACCGCGACGAATCTTTTCTTAATCTTAGGATTGGGCTTGGGCTTGGACTTTGGCCTGGGCTTAGTCTGTGGCTTAGGCTTAGTCTTGGGCTTGAACTTAAGATTGGGCTTAAGCTTAGACTAATCTAGGGCTTGGATTTTGGCTTGGGCTTAGTCTTAGGCTTGGGGCTTTAGGCTTTTGATGAGAAAGCCCCCCAAAACCCATGATATGGTACTCGTTTTGAGGCGCTCGGCGAGCTGAGTCGATTGGTGACATTTTTTTAAATTTCGACCATTGCCTTCACCTTTTCGGGTTCTTTGTACGTCGTGTCGAAAAGCCCACGAATACAAAAATTCAGACGATTTGAAAGTTTTTGAAAATTAGATTTTTTATCCCTTTGTTCCCCTAAGGGAAAAATTGTAAAGGGACTTATAGATCGATTAAATATAGTCAAACCCCCGTTTTATGACACCCGGCGGGAGACATAACGACCACGCAGGGATGCCAGCGGGAAAATTTGGTATCTATAAGAAATCAACTTGCTATATATACGAAATTTTTCCATCGGCATCCCTGCGTGGTCGCTGTTATTAAATAGAGGTTTGACTGTAGTATGAGTATATTTTCGTGTATTTATTGCTCAATTTTGTGTTATGCCATGTGAGTGATGATGATCTCTTTAATGGAGTGGATGTGATCACGAAAAAAATTGCGAAACAATGCTCTATCACATGGCATCAACTCCCCAAAAGTGGGACTGTATGAATGATGTAGCAGTAAAAAAACTAAAGAATTTTTGATCAATGAAAAGCTTTAATGGGTCAAATAAATTAATTTGTCGCGTTGATTCTCTTACAAAATACGTTAGCCCTTCTACCACCATACACCTGTTAAGCTGGTAATTGCCAACCTGGCAATTGCCTGGCAAATAACAGGCTTATACCACCATTACAGGGTGTACAAAAAACCGGAATTTGTGCGATTGTTCATGTTTTTTCAAACCAAAATTTTTTTTCAAAAATGACCCTATTAGGGCTAATTTTATGCGAGGAATAGATTGCACGCATTCCCGAAGCTTGAAAATGCGTCCTTGACTTTGATTCAAGGAAATAGGCGTGGGTATTGAGCGAAAATCGAAAATTTTTTTGATTTTCTGTCTGAAAATGATCTTCCTGGAAGTAATTTTATGCGAAAAATTGATTGCACGCATTCCCGAAGCTTGAAATGCGTCCTTGACCCTGATTCAGGGAAATAATTATAAAAAATTTGATATTCATTTCATTACACAAATATTTCCAAGAACACATTTTGAAGCTTCGGGAATGCACGCAATCGATTTCCAGCATAAAATTACCCCCAGAAAGATCATTTTTAGGCAGAAAATTTTAAAATTTTCGATTTTCGCTTCAATAAAAACATCTATCTCCCTGAATCAGGGTCAAGGAAACATTTTCACGCTTCGAGAATGCGCGCAATCGATTTTCGCATGATTTTATCCCCAATTGGGTCTTTTTTGTGAAAATAAATTTTTTCGAGATCCGACTATAAAGTACACTCCCTTTAAAGAAAGAACTCGGATCAGGACAAAGATCTCGTTTGGCGGGGGAGCGCTCAAACTATTGATCGTATCAGAAAATTTCATCTCTCCGCCGAGCGCGATAGCGCTCGATCCTCCCCCCCCCCTCCCAGTTTATTTTCCTTAATATGGCAAAAAATTGTTCCTTAAACCGGTTTCTACTCACTCAAAACTTCTGTTATCAACTCCTTGTTATGACAATGATCACTTTTTGGTGCCTATTTGTTTGATTTCCTGGTGTTTTACCATTCAATCTTTTCGATAGTAAACAATAATTGATCAGGTTTGATCAAAATGTTTGGGTATAATTATGTCCCATCTCGATTACTGAAAGTCGAGGCATCCTTTTTTCAAAGATCAAGTTCAGTTCAGATTCTCAATACTACACATAGATGGTTTTTTAAATAATTTTTGATCACCATTGTTAAAACTATCGATTAGGTATCCCACGAATTGTTTCGAAAATTTTTTTCTGGAATTGACCCCTCAAGGGGAAATTTTATGCGGGGAATCCGCATTTCACATTTCCGAGACTTGAAAATCTTTCCCCGAAATTAGACAAGACTATTTATGTGACGTATGGCATGTGATGTTGACAAGAATCACATGCCATACATAATATAAATAGACTTTTCCTGATTTGGGGAAAGATTTTCAGGTCTTGGAAATGTGAAATTCGGATTCCCTCGCATAAAATTTTTCCTATGAGGGGTAAATATCCAAAATTTTTTTCGAGGGGTACCTCCTAATCGATACTATTTCCAAAAGTTGCCTGAATTTCAATAAAAATGCGTTTATTGAAACGATTGAACATGATGTTCTGCCAATCGTTAAAGGGGGTAAGAATCGTGACTGCACCTCTGTCAGAAAATTTTTTTCAGAAAACTTCTAGAAAGTGACTTTCTAGGGGTAATTTTATGCGAAAAATCGATTGCGCACATCAAAAAATTCTGAAAAAATTTTCCGGGGGTCAAAAAATAGAAAAAATATCGCTAAAATTCAAGATAAAATTCGATTTTCGAGTGCTTAGGAATGCTTTTGCGCGTAGAAAATGTTTGCAATCGATTCCTAGCATAAAATTATCCATAAAAATGATTTTGTTGGGGTTAAAACTTTGACGCAATTTTTTTCCATTTTTTGACCCCAGATAAAATTTTCAGAATTTTTCAATGTGCGCAATCGATTTCTCGCATAAAATTACCCCTAGAAAGTCACTTTCTAGAAGTTTCTGGAAGAAAAAATTTTCTGACAGAGATGCAGTCACGATTCTTACCCCCCCCCCCTTAACTAGTATCAACATGCTGTCTTGCCAATCGTTTCAATAAACGCAATTTTATTGAAATTCAGGCAACTTTTATTGTAGTTGCCTGATTTAATCGTTCTCCCCCATTGCTTTTTCTTGAATGGATAGTGCATAAAGTGGTTTTATGTAACGTATGGTTTGTATTTAGGGCATCGATGGCACATGACTTTGATAGTGCACTAGAAGTTACATCAAGAAATTACTGATTTTGATTAATCGATAATTAGTTATGCCTAATGGAACCATGACTAATATTGCACTTCTCCAGCGCTATAACTCGTATACGAATTGTTTCCAGAGCTTTCCAACTAATGAAACTGTTGAAGAAGTCCTGGTATCCAAATTAATTTTCAAATTTTTTTATATTTGCAACAAACACTAAAGGCCTTAAAGGGCTAGTCCAGTGGGAAAAAAGTTGCCATTTTTGTTGATATTCGGAAAGTTGATGAAAAATAGAGCATTTTTTGTTTTTACGGCATGTTCTAAAAAAATTTTTGATTATATGATCAATATTGGCAATTTAAACCCAAAAAAATTTTTAGCAACGCATCCAAACTAAATTGAACCGTGTTTACGATATGTATTATTGCTGGCTAGCACTACCCCTGGCTTCTATCGCGTTAGTCATCACGATCATTTTCATCACCTCAATCTTCAGAGCTATCCGACTGCACAGAGTCAGCCGGAAATCGTATGTGTTAATCTTGAATCGTTCCATTGGAGATCTGTTGGCTTGTACCGTTGCCATTATAAATTGTATATACATTCTTCTAGAAGATGAAGCTAAGTGAGTCACCCAACTAACAAGTAAGACTATCAATCTGTTAGCCTCAAAAATTTTCCAAACCTAGCTAAAAATATTCCTCATATAGTCCGTTTCAGCTCCAACTATAAAAAAACTGGACCCAAAATTCAAAATCTGAAGTCGGCATCCCCCGTCCGATCTGGCAAGTTAAGCAACGTTGGGCCTACCGTAAGTTTGATCCCCATCCGCTCTAAGGACTATATCCTCAGGGAAGGCGCACATGGGGGGACGTAATTCCAAAAAATTTAAACTCGGGTATGAGGAATATTTTTAGCTAGGTTTGGAAAATTTTTGAGGCTAGTAAGTTGATAGTGTTACTAACATGTAAGAGATGAACTAAAGCTAAATTTCATTTTAGCCGAGATATAGTTCATGCAATTGATTCATTTTTCTCTGCCTCCTATTGGGCTGCAATGGTCTCATATGTCTCATTAAGTTTATTAAAATTATAGTAAGTTTGTTTTTATGGAAAAAAAGTTTGGTGCTTTTGGATGCTGGGAGAGATCTCGTTCGGGGAAGGGCTCAAAGACTTATCGATCGGAAAATCTCCTCTCCCCTCAGAGCGCGATATCGCTCGGCCCCCAGTTTATAAGTTAAATTACCTAAGAACTGAGTGATTTTTAGTGCCAGACAACTGTAACAGTTATATTGTTATTGTTTATGTTATTGAAATGGGGCAAAAGTTTTGGGACCCGACCGGGACCTCCTGGCTACCGTCCAAGTGCACTACCATTGTGCTACCGAGGTCTACAACTTATGCCCGTTAATTGGTGAATATTTGGCGGTGTATTTGTGTTTATGTTATTTGACAAGATGAATTAGAATTGTTCATGAGTTAGAATTGTTTACCCAAAAATTGTTTATTAAAGGACCAGTCCAGTAATTTACAACCATATGAAAAAATGATATATTCGGAAAGATCATGAAAAATGGAGCAT
>JAQGBS010004260.1:0-10506 GCA_034698545.1 Acrobeloides obliquus
CAATTAACGGGCATCAGTTGTAGGTCTCGGTAGCACAATGGTAGTGCACTTGGACGGTAGCCAGGAGCCTGGTCCGGATTCGAGTCCCAAAACTTTTGCCCATTTTCATATTACTTGCTTGAATTTATAAAGTTATATGAAGAAACAATAAATAGACATTGAAAGCTATGAAGCGACAGTGATGACTTCTTTCCCGGTTCCTCCTATAAGCATAACTCTAGGCAAATCTTCGGTCAATGCTTCCACATAGGCAATATAATTTTCTAGCAGAGCTCGGGTAGTTTTTGGTGGGCTGGGAAGCGACATCAAAACCAATTGGCTTGACGTAGAATATTCCAAAATGACGCGATTCAGCAAAATTGCAGCCTTCATTTTCTCGATCTAAAAATCATGAATTGATTTCACAAAGAAAAAAATACCTTAAAGCTATCCAATTTTTCAACATCAATGTCTCCATTTGGTGTTATATTCGATGCAGAATCGGATTCAAGAGTGTGAAGTGTATGCCTAAAAAGTATTCTTCGAACATGCGAGGTGTAATCCGATTTGGTTATATATTCGGAAAGTTCATGAAAAATGGAGCATTTTTTGTTTTTACGGTAACCTCTGAATCGTTATCGTTGCCGAGAAAATCGCGTTTGAAGTTGGCGATTTTTGAAATATCTGTGTATTACGACGAAAACATAAACTTCGTTCCTGAATCAATAAAAGTTGTGCATTGGCGCGAAAATTCAAAAATTTTTTGGCAGTTTGCGTAAGTCGATGAAAAACAAAAATTGTTTGTTAAATTTTCGCGTCAATACACATAACTTTTATTGATTCAGGGATGAATTTTCACTTTGTCCATGTTTTCGTTGTAATACACAGATATTTCATAAATCAACACACGGAACTCAAACCTTGAACCTTTAGATTAAAGAACAGCATTCTATTCAAAAATTTTGTGTATTACAACGAAAACAAAAAAACACCATGCTCTGAATCGTTGTAGTTTTTGAGCTGCGTTTGAAATTGTTCATGTTTTCGTTGTAATACACAAACTTTTTGAATAGAGTACTGTTCTTTAATCTAAAGGTTCAGGGTTCAAATCTCGTGTGTTGATTTTTGAAATCTGTGTATTACAACGAAAACATGAACACAGTAAAAATTCGTCCCTGAATCAATAAAAGTTGTGTATTAACGCGAAAATTACAACAAAAACAAGTTTGTGTATTACAACAAAAACATGAACAATTATCTCAACAACTACAACGATTCAGAACATAGTTTTTTCCAAGTGGGCTGGTCTTTTAAAATACCTAATAAATGAAGATTCATGGGTCGCGGTAGTCTCTTTGGAAATTCTACTGGAGTTGGTATCACCTAAAATTTTCCTAATCAAGGATGGATATAAAAAATTATACCATTCTGAAGGATTGTATCATCAACTGCAAAGGCATAGTTTAAGCAGCCATTGGACAACTGGGTCTAAAAAGTTTTTGTACACAAACTCAAGTTTAGAAAAAAACACTAGTCACTGACCCGGAGTCTGATATTTTTTTGTTCCATTTGATAAGTCCTCTGAACCGCATCATCGGTAACGTCGGGATCAACCATGTTTACAATCTATTTTGTTGTTGTTATTTTCTCATTTTTACTAACAAAAACTTACAAAAACGGAAGCATCGATACGCAAATTGTAAATATAGCGTTGCAGCCGTAATTTCAGTCTATCATTTTCCTCTTCTTCGGCTATGACAAAGATCCTCAACTTGCAGCCCTTCCAGACCTAAAAAATAATAGTTAAAGAACCAGTCTAGTGGGAAAAAAAGTTGCCATTTTTGTTCAAATTCAGAAAGTTGATGAAAATGGAGCATTTTTTGTTTTTACGGCATCCTCTGAATCGTTGTAGTTTTCGAGATAATTGCATTTGAAGTTGGCGATTTTTGAAATTTTATATATTACAACGAAAACATGTACACGAATTCAAAATTTCAAACGAAAAATAATATCAAAAACTACAACAATTCAGAGCATGCCGTAAAACAAAAAATGCTCTATTTTTCATCAACTTTCCGAATATCAACAAAAATGGCAACTTTTTTTCCCATTGGTCCTTTAAATCTAACGCGAGTATGAAACAACCTTGTGCTGATGAAGCAAATAGGCGATCAGCATCAAAATTCCGCCGTCATTCAAAATCCACCAAATGTCGATAAAGCCAATGAGGCGTTCGACTGCGAGCGGAAAGTCGGTAATTCCCTTACAAATAATCACACAATTTTCATTCTGAACTCCTTTTAACAATTGTTCTAAATTTTCTGACTCTACATGATTGAATTTATATTGCGTTACCGGCGAAGATGATGTGTTCCGCTTCGTTTTCAGTAATTTTGGGGAAGTTTAGCAAGACCGTGTTCGGTCGAAGACCTCCAATTCCAACACTCTGGTATAAAGCAGAGACACATCCTTCTATCTAGAAGACATCAGGAAAATAGATAGAGCGGATCAAGAAATTTACCTGGAAGTCTAGATAGAACAAGGCTTTACCAAAACCACGGAGGCGGGAATTTGTCATGTCTTGTTGGATTCTTTCTTTGATCTATGAATTGTTGAAACTAGGGTACACAAGTTACAACAAGTGACAATCCTTGTCACCATAGTTTACCAGTAGGGGGATACACCGGACCCTCAGGATGGATGGATGAATGGCCTTTCAGGGGGGGGTACAAGGAGGGTACATATTTTCAAAAATTTATATGAATGAATTGGAAGGGGGAGGGTATACAAACTCTTATGATGGATGAATGACTATAAAGGTGGAAGGTCCGAGGATGAGTGGTGAGGGGGTACTGTACCCCCTTGGTAACCTATGCTTGTCACTTTGTGTAACTTGATCATCCCTAGTTGAAACTTCTCACGAGGATACAACTCACCTCATCTGATCGTTTTCGATCTTCATTCGGAGTGCTTGACTTGATGAAAGCAACTACAATCGCAAGACCGCGTCCGGCTTTCAATTGACCGGCCAAATTCAACAAATTTACCGAACGCAGATCAATAATTTCTTTGGAGTACTTCCCATCAATTAGAATTAATAAT
The DNA here is from genome assembly GCA_034698545.1 of Acrobeloides obliquus. Classification (NCBI taxonomy): domain Eukaryota; kingdom Metazoa; phylum Nematoda; class Chromadorea; order Rhabditida; family Cephalobidae; genus Acrobeloides; species Acrobeloides obliquus. The sequence continues at coordinate 3,082 of JAQGBS010004260.1, forward strand.
TGTGGTCTAAAATTTTTGTTAGGTTTCGTCAAACACGAGGAAAACTCGGCATAGGCTCTAATGGAACGAAGAGGGATGGAACAATACGAATGAAAGGACACGAATGAAACGGTCAAATAAAACGATACGAATAAACGACATAATGAAATGAAACGAAATTCAGGATTTTCGTGTCAATATTCAGGCAAATTCAAACTCGTCTCCGGACGCCGTCTGGAAATGAAATCGTTTCATTCGTATCGTTTTATTGGATCGTTTCATTCGTATTATTCCATCTGTGTTCGTTTCATTCGTATCTTTTTAAACCTTTCGTTTCATTCGAGTCTATGCCAAAAACTCTTGCCTCCAGTTCTTTGGGTGTAGATCTTTATCTTCGACCTTTAACAGACTGTATTGGGCAGTTGTCAAGGCCAATCCACGGAAACCATCACCCCATTCCTTTTTGGCTCTAAATTTTATGCTCACATTTTTTATGCCAATGATTACCCTTTCCATTCCACGTATTTGTATATAAGGAGGGTCAACCCAATTGCAATCAAGGCATAGAGCCAGTGTGAAGCAAACATGATAAAGAAACAAAGTCCAGCGCCCATTAGGGACAGAGACCTAGACCAAAAATTGTGAAATTTTATTTGTGGACAGAATACCAATGATAATATTTGAAACGTGGCCTCCAGTTTGGTGCTCCCAATAAAGAGTGTAGCGCACAGATCAAGTTGACGAAGGCATAGCACATGAGGAAGAAGAAGTCCAAAACTTCGGCGATGGCATCCACAGCTCCGAGAAGGATGGCCAACCACGCGATAAAGCATGTAAGAAGGAGCCTAAAGAGAACAGTTATTGATTTCTCAAATTCCTACCCTAAAAATGGTTCATTGTTCTTGGTGACACGTGCAAATGGTGACAGCATAGGAATGACATCATCCTTGGCAATCGATTGTAAAAGTCGGGGTGCACTGCAGAGACATTGGAGAGCTGCGCCAACAGTTGATAGGAAAGATCCGATTATGACAAGCCATGGTGAAGGCCATGATAATGAGGCAACCACAAGATGGCTATCCAGGCTTTTGCCGTTTCTAAAAGTCGTCAAATCTGATTACACAGCGGTTTTTTGTGCTCAAGTTGGAAGAAAACTCGAAATTTTAAGAAAGTTCGAACTTCCCGCGGAACTAAAAAAACTGCGCAGTGTCTTAGAGTCAAAGATATGCAAAAATTTTCATGTAATTTGGGCAACTTTAAATTCCAAGCGGGATTCGAACCCGAGTCTGTAAACTGGAAATCTGTCACTTTAGCCACTCGGCCATGGGTTCGGGATGGAAAACACCATGTTATGTTATTCGTTCTACTCGTCTCGGCTAGTTGAATCGAATAGTGTGACTTGTTTTTAAAATTTCAAATTTCCTCCAACTTTCGCATACAAAAAATCCACTATGATTTATGTTTTTCATACTTGTCCCTAAGAACAGGCCCAATTATCGAAGATCCGAACAACAAAGCAAGTCCAAAATATATAAAGGAAGTGAAAAGTGTAGCAGTAATCGTTCCAGATGGTATACTTTTTTGAGGGTCTTTGAGATCGCCTAAAGAGAAGTGGCTTTAATTTCTGTTGAGGTTGTGAGTGCATGTTGTGTCGAGAACTCCAAGTAATGCAGCCGAAGCTTTAATGGTGGATACTAAAGCGCAGGAACTAATCTTCTATCTTTCAGGTATTCTTTGTTAAGGGTTTGAGCGTCGGCTACTTATTGGTTATTACGTAGATTCAGGGCCGTAACAGATTTGGCGACCAGGCAGAAGAATTCAAGCTATGAATAAGAAGAAAATGAAGAAAAGAAAAGAAGCAGCAGCAGAAGTAGTAGAAGAAGCAGCAGAAGAAGAATTAGTAGTAGTAGAAGAAGAAGAAAAAGCAGCAGAAGAAAAAGTAGTAGAAGAAGCAGTAGCAGAAGAAGCAGTAGCAGAGGAAGCAGCAGAAGAAGTAGTAGAATAAGAAACAGCAGAAGAAGAAGTAGTAGAAGTAGAAGAAGCAGCAGAAGAAGTAGTGGAAGAAGTAGCAGAAAAAGAAGCAGCAGAAGAAGAATAAGAAGCAGCAGAAGTAGTACAAGGAGCAGAAGAAGCTCGGGTCTCAGATGACCGAAAATCCACAAATCCGTCAACAATGGACTATCAACCCATTTGTACCGATTAAAGGATGGTTCTACTAATGAAAGTGCTCGAAGACAGCTAATAAAATGAAAAATGTGAGTCTAGCGGGAATAAAGCAAAAGAATATCGACTACAATGCTGCAAGAATTTGCAAGAGCTCAAGAAGAGTGAAGTACTGGAGACCGGGAAAAAGCTTGCCGCAGTGGATAGAGAATTTACGAAGTTTATTGGTTATTACATGGAGTCAGGACCACAACAATTTCTAATGATCAGAAACGTACCGCTCATATTGGTCCCTGTCATAATTCCAGTAACAGCTGGAAAATAAATAGCCATTAAAATGAAAAAAGTGGTCTAAAATTGATCCAAAAAATATTTTGGGAAAAAATAAAACATACAGTTGCATCTTGGGCCACTTCTCGTTCGCCATCGGCTTTGTAACCTGGTTTCGATTCTCCTTTCAGCATGTATTGGGGAGAAAAGTTTTCGAGTAAAGTTTTTGAATTGTATCCCGGGAATGCATTTTCGCACTTCATCAATGACTTGGTATACTGAATACAAGCTGGCTCGTCTTTTTTATCATCCGTACAAAAATGCCTTGAGACACTATAAATCAAATGCGCTTTTTTTGAAAATATAAAATTCAAACAAACCGATCGGATTTGTTGCAAAATTCACAAATTCTTGTTATATCCGAAACATTGTGTGGCATATAAATTTTTGATGGCAGAAGTTGTTCATTCAACATGCAAACACTGAAACAGAACTTATAAATAGCACTTTTAGGGCGTGGTTATGTGCTCGTGTTTGCGTCAAGACGCAAAATATTTTTTTAGAGTCTTTAATTGCGTCTTGAGTCAAGACTCTTGAGGCAATTTTAAGCGCTCGCGTTTTTTAACGATTTTATGTTTTTTTAAGTCTTGGGTGGTACCAGTCCCGAGCATTTAGACTACACTACGAGAATGGATAAAAGATTCCTAAGTTACACAAGTTCAGTGATCTTTTGTAATTTAGATACAATACAATATTACCGTTCAAAACAGTTTCCGAACACAGTAACACACGTTGGGTGATCTCGAACGAGTTCATTTGCATTTAAACGTACGCATTTTCCCCAAGAAATGCGACCGGAAGTAAAAAATCATTGCGTGGAATGATGATAAAGTTTGAAGTGCGGTCAATCATAGTGCTAATCAATGTTGTGCTGAGTAGAGCTAGGAACACCATCGAATGCACATTCGGACACAAATCAAACAAATGGAGAGTTCTGGGTACTGCGATCGAGATCACAATTGACACAACAGACAAAGTGTTTTTTAACGATTTTATGTTTTTTTTGCGTTGTGATTTTGGTACTAATCAAGGAAGTATAACTTTTCGTACAATTGTGGTTCGTACAAACTTTGCGTAAAATTGTTCTGTACAATTATTTTTTGTACAAACTTTTCGTACAATTATTTCTTGTACGAACTTTTCGGTTTGATACTACAAATATAATACAAAATAAACAACGCATCATTTATTTTGCGTTAGATAATTTGCGTTTTGACGCAAACGCGAGCACATAACCACGCCCTTACAAAGCCTTACTGTTGTCCATTTTGGGCTAGAGCTTTCTCGACACCTCCGCCAAAACATGCTAATAGTGAAAGGATAACACATAACAAAGAAACCGGAGCCAAGAGTTGGACGAAGCGAACACCCACTGCAACAATTATAAGCTGTATGAAGAGCAACGCCGTCCCGTAGATCCGATAATTGTGAGACATCAAGCCAAACATTCCTGTAAATTGTATGAAATAAGATAATGTTGTCTCCAGTGTGCGGATCCACAAACTAGGGTCCACTTCAAGACTTTTCACGTACGGCCCCCAGACGCAGGTGACGGAGTTGCCAAACTCCAGTCAAGGGAAAATCTTTTGTACACAAGGGGAATCGAACCTTGCTAGTACCGGTGATGCCGTAGCCTTGGCAGCGCACCGGACCACTACACCGGGCACTGAATGACTCGTAACTAATTTCGATCTTGAAGTAGTGCCAACCAGATAACTTTTTTGCTATACCTGTATCACTATGCACTTCTTCACCGCCGAATAATGTTAGCCCAGGAAAGATATATAGCTAAAATTAAGATGTTTAAAAATAGACTTTGTTCAAAAAGTACTAGCAAGACTTCAACACCGCCTACAAGGTACATAGATGTGGCTACAGTGTTTGCTAGATAAAATAGGATTCCCACCGCACTTCCAAATTCAGCGCCCAGATTCCGAGAAATCATGAAATACGCGCCACCACTTTCAATAACCCCATTCGTAGAAACCGCTGATAACGAGATGCTTGTGAGGAACGTCTAAAAAGATGGGATGACCAGAAAACATTGGCTAATCAAGAAATTACGCATGAACAGCAGCACAATAAGAGAACCATGCTGTGTCCCACTCCAGCAATACCAACAACCCAGAAAAGACGGATAAACATGGTGACTCCGAGAATGTGTTGTATAGTAGGTAAGAACACACCCAACATGACTCCTAGGTTCGCCTAAAGCAATCCAAATTTTATTAAATTGGTTTTTCAAATCTCTATTGTTTCACCGAGAGAAGGAAAAAAGTTGGGTTGACGTAGCGCAGTGGATAGATAAGGCATCTATCCGATCTGGCAAGTTAAGCAACGTTGAGACAGCCAGGTTCGATCCCGTTACGATTAAACTTTAACATTTTTCGATGAAAATTTTTTTCAATAGTAGGTAAGAGTGTGTGCTGAATACGATCCAATCGGTCTTTTTGAGCGAAACTCATATTTTCGTGTCAATATCCAGACTTTTTTAAAAAATTGAGGTTTTTCAATGTTGCAATTTAATTTTAAAATGTTGATATTTGGTTATAGAAGTCGATTTTTGACGAAATTTTCGACCCTACTATGGTTTTTCTAATCAGAGAATCGAGGCGCACATTTTTGAGGCATGAAAAAATTTCCTCCAACCCAGGAAAATGACCAATTTGAGCCTTTTTTCAAAAAATTCCTTCGGATTCGAGTTCCTCATATTGAAGAATCTCCGAGCACAAAAAATCAGCTAATTTGGGGAGGGGAACTGTTTGAAAATTCGATTTTTTGGCGCCATCTAGACCCGATTTTTCCTTCTCTCAATAAATCGATTAACAAGGTTCCCAGATTTTGAAATTCGCATAATTAATCGAGTTAAAGTTGGATCGTGAAAGTAACGAATTTTCAAAAAATTTCGCCTAGGTTTAAGCTTAGGCTTAGGCTTAAGCCTAAGCTTAGGCTTAAGTTTAGGTCTAGGCTTAAGCTTAAGCCTGAGTTTTCACGCTTCGGGAATGCGCGCAATCGATTTTTCACATAAAATTACCCCTAAATATGTCATTTTTTTAAAATTTTAGAAAATTTTTTTTTCGATTTTTAACCCTGGGGTCCTCCATTTTTAAACAATTCATTACTCTGACGATCCAACTCGATTCATTATGCAAATTTCCAAATCGAGAAACCCTGTATATAAATGATACAAAAATGTTTAAAATAACAGTGAAAATAAAGCTTTACCTTCTTCCTTTCACTACTAGCTCGTTCCTTCGGCCCCGGTACCGTATAGCCACCAATAATAGCGGCACCGGTGCCACTCCCATGCACACTAACTAGCTCATCATCATCATCTTTGAAAAGTGCCAAATTGTTAACAGTAGATGAGAAAATCTTGTTGGTTAACGACTGTTTCCTGTAGGGCTTCGGCTGCTCCTCACCTTCCTCCACATCATCGCTTATAGCTCCAAGCCTATCTTGAGTCTTATCAATCACCTTAAACGTTGCCGGGTTCAACTGTTTAATAGTGCTAAATCTTCGCGGCCGATTATCCATTTTCTAAAAAGGAAATTATCCATCTTTTAATATGAAAAGAGAAATTTGCGTTTGTTTGTACGAACAAACTTCGTAACCTTAAGTCTGATCCCGTTACGGCTTAGGTTTCTGACAAGAGCTCAGCGAGAGAAGAAAAACGACACCAAAATCATGGGGGTACTCCCTCTGGAAAAAATTAAAAATTCAATTTTTCATTTTTGCCTTTTTAGCTTAGGTATTTGGTCAGAAATGAAAACCCGTTGTCGATCTGCCTTCATGGCTAAGTTGGTAAAGCGTTAGTTTTGCAGTCGGAAAGGCGCAGGTTCGATCCCCGTCCCCGCCGAAATATTTTCGCTTTTTCAGGCTGCGTTCAAACGTGTTGAAAAATTTGAAAATTTTTGAAAAAAAAAACAAAAACTTGGATAGAAATTGAAAAAAGTCCGAAAATTTGAAAAAACATTCGTAACCATAAAAATAGCTTCAGCATATATTCTTTGACATCAAAGCGAGGCCGAAGGTGCTCGGTCTTCCGATTCTTTTTTAAACACGAAATTGATCTATCTACAAGTTGTGTGAAAAAATATATACGGACTAACACGAGAGTGGCATCCCCCAACAATAATACAAAAATCAGCCGAGAGTAATCCAGAAAATTGTGTGTTGGGTGAAAGAGGAACGAGTTCTTCGTTCATTCACGGGTGTAACCCTTGGCCACAGATCCATCATCACATTCCACTTGTTGTGGATCCATTTCACTTTACGCTTCTTCGATTCCCACCGAGTCAATCATCCAATTTAGGGATGATAATTTCGGTGCACATTATCCGTCTACACAAAAAGAAGACGAGGTGTGAGTTACACAATTTGTTTTAACGAGTTTTATGACATGATTGGCGCGGAAGTTCACAATTGACTTTTCATGCTACAGGGTGATTAAAAAAAGGAAATTATGAAATTTTTTTGGCAAAAGTTCGATTTTTTGGCCAAAATGCAATTTTGGCCAAAATTTCTTGTTTTGGGCAAAAGTTCGATCGCGATTTTTTTCCTATAAGGGGCTTTTCTATGCAAGGAATCGATTGCGCGCATTGCCAAACCTTGAAAACGCTTCCCTGACCTTGATTCAGGGAAGAGGCATTGTGCTACCGAGACTTACAACTGATGCCCGTTAGTTGGTGACTACTTAACGGTGTATTTCACACTATGATTAACACTTTTGTGCTATCCGGTCGATTCACGGTACAAGACAGCCGGTGGGCTTACCGATAGGTGATAAGCTCTCATTTTAGGGAATTGTGGAGCTCAGATTAAAGGTAGTGTGCAAGCAATTAAAATTTGAATTCCCGCCAGAGCAGGAATTTTCGTTTTAATGTACAACTTTTGAATTTCAAACTGAAACTCTCCTTCTTCATTATATGCTCATCAAATTTTTTCTCCTTG
>JAQGBS010004261.1:0-10505 GCA_034698545.1 Acrobeloides obliquus
TTCTTGCCTTTCTGTTCAATAGAGAGGTTATATTGCAAGAAATGTTCGATTTCCATAGCTTTGTCAAGATGTCTAAACGAGAGGTTATGAAAAGTTATCGAAGTGTAGTATAGCTCCAGGGCAAACCCTGGAGCTATACTACACAATAGAGAGGGGCCACCCACGTGAAAAAATTTTCAAAAATGTTTTTTGGAATGACTCCTCTAGGGGTAAAAATATGCGAGGAATCTGAATTTGACATTTTCGAAGCGAAAAAAGCTTCCTTGATTCAGGAAATGCCTGTGTATTGAAGAGAAAAGTCGCAAAAATCCCATTTTTGCGACTTTTTGCTTAAATACAGGATCAAGGAAGCGTTTATTCGCTTAGAAAATGTCAAATTCGGATTCCCCCGCATGTTTTTACCCCTAGAAAGGTCATTTGCAGAAAAAATTTTTGAAAAAATTTTTTCACGTGGGTGGCCCTCCTCTTATTATATGGTAGCTTCCAAACTCTTTTCGTAAAAGATCTCCTCCATCAGCTGCTTCGAATGCAATCATTAAATGAAACGGTAGGCCTTGGTCATCAAAAAATGATCTAGCAACGGATAGCTCGGTTTTTGAAGGAGCATTGTCGGAAATGAAATAATCTCGGACGCTGCTAACCTCGTCGAAATTTTTGACACCAATCGATAGGATTATGGTTAAGATTATCCTAAAAATCTTACGTAGACGATTTGTTAACCGATTTTGATCAATTTTGACCGGTCAGAACGTTATTTGTAATTTTCGAGCGAAAAACTTTACTGGTGAACCTCATAGGGGGCTCACCACTAAGTTTACCCCCCCCCCTCTCCTGAGGTGATGACCAAAAAAAGGTGGCATAGACAAGAACGGGATGGAACGATCGTTCAAACAACACATGAACGGGATGAACAAGAACGGGATGACAAGAATGGGACGATAGTTGTGCTTGGTCCCATCGTCCCATTCTTGTCGTTCCGTTTTTGTGTCCCATTCTTGTTCGTCTCGTCGATTCGTCTCGTTATTGTGTATGCCAAAAAGGTCGCCAAGATTTTTGGCATGCACAATAACGGGACACAAAAACGGGACGATGAAGGGTATTACAAGCACAATAGTCGTCCCGTTTTTGTTATCCCGTTCTTGATCATCCCGTTCATGTGTTGTTTGAACGATCGTTCCATCCCAAGTCCATTTCTGGACCCCTACCCATGTATAGAAGGGATCGATCTATATCAACCACTCCTTTCATAATCTTGTGAAATGACTCACGTTATTAAAAGGCATTGTCGATAAAAATCAGCAATAAAATACCCAAGCTGTTGGAAGAAATAAGTAATCCTAATATTGATCAAATTTTTCATGTATGTTCTCAACAAAAACACTATCAAAATTCATTCGTCTGCGCGAGAGCGAAAGTGAAAATGCTAGGAAGACGGATATTTGGGTTATCGCTGGTGGCAATGTCGGGCTGAATCGTTTATGGATGAATCCGTCAATTAGAGAACATCTTAGCATAGGATTAGAGATTTTATTGGGTATGTACAAAATTAACGATCCTGAAATAAACAGACGAAAATGTGTTATAAACAGACGGAAAAAATGTGTTATTCTACAATTTGAACGCAATTCACGGGATCTCCGGAAAATTTCACAGATCTTCTTATTTCATCGATTGGTTTTAGTAAGCGAATTTCCTTGTGGTCATCCTGTTTTTGATAAAGCATTTCTCCTTCAAAATCAATTAAACCGTATTTTCTTGCTAGCTTTAGCATTCCGATTAGCTAAAAATTGATTTTTTTCCTCGCATTTTTAAAAACAAAAAGCAAAAAAATTTGCTTTTTTGTACTTACACTTCCGGAATAGTGTTGATAGGCATGGAACAATGGACCAAATTTGACTACACAGTTCGGAGGTTCACCAACTCCATAGCCAGCAATAAGTTCGAGACAAAAAATCATTTCATTGGTTACATAATGTCCGGCTTTGATTCCGCGTTTTTCGGTCAAAGAGCCTGGTAGTGGTCTAGCATAATCAGCAGCTTTCTTCGAAAATTCCGGTTTCACATAAGTATCCGACCAGACATTTCTAGAAAAAATTTTTTTGAAAAACCAAATTCCCATTTTTCAATAAAAACGTAATTTTCTGAGCATTTTTAGCTTAAAAAAGCATTTATTAAAAATGTCTATTGCTTAAATTCAGGGATTTCAACTCTATTTTCGTGTTCCGATCTTTTTTGGTCGTTGTCACGGCGAAGTAAGCTGGGGAAAAAGTTGAGACAACCAAAATTTTGATAGAAAATGACTTCTTATGCATTAAATAGCCATTTTAAAACATTAGAGCAATTTCTCAGTTGTTTTCGGTGAAAAACTTCAACATGCAAAATTCCGAAATTCTCAAAGAGTGTTTAAATTTTTCGCTAAAGTCATTTTTCATGACCTTGGTGTCAAAAGGTGCGCAAGAACCAGATAAATAAATCTCCGTACGCTTTTTTAATATTTTTTCCACAAAATAAAAAAAATTTCCTTGATTAGTTATCAAAAAACACATCTTTTTTCAACTTTTTAACTTAAAACAATATTTTTTTGAGTCATAAACGGAAAAAAGCGTACGGAGATTTATTTATTTAGTTCTTGCGCATCTTTTGACACCAAAGTTATGAAAAATGACTTTCAGGAAAAATTTAAACACTCTTTGGGAGCTTGTGAAAAAACGAGAATTCAAACGCATTTTTAAAATATAAAAAAACGAAGTACGAACAAATTTCTTTTTTATAAGTGTAGTTAAAGCTCTATAGAATGTGTTAGAAAAAGAAATTTTTCGATTTGAAAAAAATTTTCATCGAGATATTTTTTTTGTGTAACATAGAAAATGACCGATTTTGGGACTTAGAAAAATTTCAAAAAAATTTTTTTTTTGTTTGCGAAAAAATTTTTTTCCCTTCATTATCATGTTATTAGCATGAAAGAAGTCTTTTTACGTCAAAATATCACTCGTCTCAAAAAATTTCCCAGTTTACTTTGCCGTGTACAACTTGTACATATTTTTTGAACAACCAAATATCAAATCGACCCAAAATTAAATCGACTCGGTGGATTCGAACCTGAGACCTTTAAACTCGAATTGTGGAGCACTATCACTGAGCCAAGTTCACGATAAAAATCGAATTTTTGATTTTGCTTATAATCACAAATCAATCGTTTCAATAAAACTTTTTTTCAAATTAGGCAATGTTGCTAGGTTCAATCATTCTTATTTTCAAAAAATTTCCACGAAAATGGAAAAAAGAAACGTTATCTCTACGTTTAACTCCAATTTTATCATAAAGGCTTACTTTGTTAGCTCCTCTTTCGTTTCTTCAATTTTGTTTTGAAATTTAGAAAGTTTAGATTCGAATATAGACTTGTGTGTAGCACGAGAGGCGCTCATTTTGCCTCACAACTTTTAGAAACTATTAGCAAAGCTGGCTTATCCTTTTTATCCTTAGAGATGTTGAAAGAGAGAAAACTCGATCACGTGAGAAATTATCGGAAAGAGAAAAGTGGCTGATCAACACAGCCTCTGGCTGATAAGAAAGCATATGTTTTTTAATCGTATTTTTCTTTAAGCTATTTATCTAGTCTTGAAAGTGAGCTGATGCGTAGTAAATCAGACGATTTGTGTAGTAAATCAGACGGCACACAGATATGTTTCTCGTTAATTAAATGTTTATTATGTTAAAAATAAATTTTGTTCGATGGTTTCTTTTTTCATCATTTTTATGCAAATTTTCCAATTTTGACTGTATCTTACTTCATAGAAATATTACATAGAATTTCGCGCTGCGCACTTTTGTGTTTGTTTCATATTCTAGGATAAACTAAAAAAATGTTTTTCCGATTTATTTTTTTCTTCAAAGTTTTGATAAAATTATTTACGCCATTAAATTCGTCATAATGGCACTATAACTCTCGCTATGTTTCATGTTCGCCACGACAACTTTCGCCAAGTTTATTAATTTAAAAAAATCTAAAATATAAAAAATACACCATAAATTAACAAAATTTTAATCTTATGCGCCTTTAATTAAATCAGGACGATATTTTTCCAAGATTTTCACACAATCTTCCATGGCAAACTTTGTTCTTAAAGCCAATTTCTGCATTTTCGCATCAAGTATCGCCTTTCCTACTTCATCCAGACCCGGCTTACTGGCAAATATTACCGAAAACGTAATTAACCACGATGTGTGATGGAGCATGGCATATTCGTATGCAGTTTTGAACTAAATTTTTTTACTTTTTTAAAAATTTTAGTGAAAACAATAAAATTACCTTTTCCACATTAAAATTTGGTTTCTTGCCCATATATTTAGTTAACTGATCATAATAAAATTCACAAATCCAAGATTCTATGGCACGACGATCTTCAGCATCACATCCCATGGTTATAACACGGCTGACATCTGTAGCTATGCTACCTAAAAATAAAAATATAACTTTAATTTATCTAGATAATATTGGGTCGTTCGGAAAATAACCGGCAGATTCAATCGTATAAAAACGATTCATCCGGGGTTTTTCTATGCGGAGAATCGATTGTGCACATTGTCGAAGCGTGAAATGGTCTGTGTATTGAAACGAAAACCTGAATTTGAATTCCTGAAGAAATTTTTGAAAACTTCCACCGCCAATCGGTAGAGCGCATCGAAAAACGGTAGTATCCCAATTTACATAAAAACATATTCTTCTTTTTTGAGGAAATTTAGTTCTAAATTTCGGTAAATTTATGCAAATTTGGATAATTTTTATCAAATTTTGAACTAAATTTCCTCAAAAACAAAAAAAATGTTTTTCATGAAAATTGGGACACTACAGTTTTTCGATGCGCTCTGTTGATTGGCGGTGGAATTTTTCAAAAATTCCTTCAGGCATTCAAATTCAGGTTTTCGTTTCAATACACAGACCATTTCACGTTTCGGCAATATGCGCAATCGATTTCCCGCATAGAAACCCCCCTCCCCTCGGATGAGTCGTTTTTATAACGATACGATTGAATCTGCAAAAGCCGATTATTTTATGAATGACCCAATAGCTTTTTACTCTAACCACCGCAACTTTTGCATTAAGTTTTCGGTCGTAAGAATTTTCTAAATCGGTCAATGTTTTTATAAGAGAAATTATACCTTCGAAAGCAATTTGAAAGTCTACAAAAGCTAGAACTTTGTTTGGAATATTGTCTTCATTACGCTCGAAAAAGATATTATTTGTCCATAGGTCTCCAAATGAGATGACTGTTGGAAGACCTAAAAGAACAGATTACGAAAGACCAAGAATTTGAATATAATACCCAAATCCTCACAACAACTTTTCAGTTGGTAATCGGTAAATTTTAAATCACTAACTGGTTCAAATTTTTTCATCAGAGAATCAAACATCCCTAAAATGAAGGTTTGTTTAAATTATGTTACCGTCATATCTGAAAGTCCGGCATATCTGAAAGTTTCAGAAATTATAGACTCAGGTACACACGTGTACAACCCCCCCCCCAAACCCCTCCGAATTTCGGAGGAGGGGGGGGGAGTCGCCCGCAACCCGCAGGCCAAAATGACTTTTCGCCCGCAAATTTTGCGGGTGAAACCCATTTCGCCCGCACCCGCGGGTCGCAATCTCCTGGGATGCGGGCGAAATGAGAAAAAAATTCTGCGGGCAAGCCGCAAAAATTTTTTGATTTTTTCCAAAAATTTTCTTAAAAAAGGTCGTTTTTTTCGCCCGCAACAAGTCTAAATTTGGGGTGTTTGTACACGTATGCTCAGGTAAGCCTAAGCCGCAGAACAATTATGTTTATAGTGCGAACAATTTTTCCAATGTCGTTTATAGTTACTATCGCGTAACAGGATATAAACGCCAATTCGCGACGCGTCGCGCGACACAAAAATGCACTGTCTCGTCGACGGAAGTATAAACGGTGCCTAAAAAATCATGCCTAAATAAAAATCTAGGGAAATTTAGAATGTCTAGAAAATCATGAAAATTTTTTAAAAACCTAGAAAAATTAAGAAAAACTAGGAAAATCGAAAAAAGTTTTTCTAGAAATCATAGAAAATCTAAACAGTCATAATAAAAAACGTTATTACCAGGATAGAATTCCATAAGTTTCTGACTTGTGCTCCTATTCATGGATGAGAAATCTTGATTGTAATAAGGAGGAAATTTATTTTTCCACGCCATTTCATTTGCCAAATTCTCAGCATGGAATTCGGCTAGATGGCTCACTATGTTTTTAATCTAGAAATTTAAGAATTCGATACTTAAAAGCCATATTTTTGAGTCATACTTGAAAAACATTGAGCGACGGATAGATACCTAACACGGCTAACTTTTTGCTCATGTCCTCCATAACAATCACTCCAGGTTGATTCTCTTTAGGGATGAATTTTTGGATATAAAAGACCTTCGGTAAAGGTATTTTGGTTTTGTTGCTAAAAGTTTCATAAAAATCGCATTCGGTGTTGTGGAATTGGATGAAACTATCATTCATATTTGTGAAATCCATCTAAACATAATTATCAGTTTTTCTTTCGATTCATGAAAAAATATTTTTTGTCATTTTTCTGTAAATTCACCTCTTTTTGCTGATTTTCATCGAACAGATCCTCCATAATCCCGTTAATAGTATCCGTTGTAGGAATTTTCATAATAAATTCACACGAAGAAGTTTTTTGATCATCCACAAAAATACATGTTCGAAAAATTTTTGAACAATAGCCCTGACCTCCACTAATGTCATTTGCAGTAATCTAAATTTTTTTTTAAATTTCTATACCTCTAAAATTCTCTTACCGAAGTCACTGTATGTCCATTTACAATTTGATTAAATTCTGGGATATGCTTCTGAAGCATATTCAGGACCCATTTGTGGGTAAATCCAGTGGTGGATACCTTTTCATTTAAAAGGTTAGGACCACACTTCACAGGCATGTTTTAAATAAAAAATTGAAAAATAGAATTTCTCCAGAACAATGAAGCTCTCTTTATTTATTATCTGATTTAAATATTTTTCTTTTATATCAATCATACATGAATTTTTGTTGTTGAATTTTGTGATTTTTTTGATCTATGTGTCGATGAATATGCCTATCATGCAAGGACAGAAACTTTTTAGACTAACACAATAGCCTCACATGTAGGGGAACACAAATGAGCAGAAGTGTCACGTGTTAAAAACAGGTTGAATTTATTTTTTGGCGATTATCAACATAAAAATGTTACAAACCATAAAAGGATTTGTGGACATTTGTGTTGTTTTCATGAACCCCGAAACAATTTTATTCACTATCTATATCGACTCACATGGAACACCCACTATATGTACATTTATCACAAAATAACCGGCCACAGATTGGTAGATTCGAAAATCGCTAGAAGTAAAAAAATTTAGGCAAGTATCAAGCTGAACAAGGGGTTACTGTTCCCTCCATTTCGTCTTTTTGCCGAAAATTTTTAATATCCATTTCGTATTTGGGGTTGGTTTAAGAAATGGTTATGGGGGAACCCCTGCGACCACGTCAGTACCCTCCCCTCATTGTACAGCTATGGCAAGTATGAATATTTACCTAGTATTATCTGAAAATCCTGAATTTTCATAAAGCTTCTGAAAATCCTGAAAATTTTCAGAAATTCCTGATGATTGTCGATTTTTGTTTTTGGAAATGATGTATAAACTTAGGAAATGATTCTTCAAAATTTTATTAACTTATAAAAAATTCGCACAAAATCGAAAGAAAATTGACAAACTATCATAGTTCCCTAATGGGTTATGAAGATTGACCAAATCTAAACTTCTCTATTCCCACAACTAGGACCACTACAGTCTTCATATGGAAATTCTGCTGGCCATATAGAAACTTCCGTATTAAAGGTAAGGTATCCTTCACGATTATCCGGCGTTTCACCGTAAAGACTAATATAATGGTGCTTCAATGACTTTGGCTGTTCAAAGTGGTTCAAATCGTAGATGAATTCTGGATCAGGATTGTAGAATTTAAATGCAATAAAAAATGCTACCCATCTACCAGCATCTGGTTTAGGGAATTGAGCACTATAGACTCGTTTGCCTAAACAATTTTCAATTATGACAGGTGCCCCCAAGATATATATATCATGAGGACAATCTTGATTAGGAAGGCCCTGGGAATCATGAAAGTAATCTTGATCAGGGAGGCCCTGTCTCTAGCTAGAGGAAGAGGCGCCTTCAGCATCTTGGCATAAAGAATAAGCTCTTATTCTTTATCCTTAGGCGCCTCGTCCTGCTAGTAGTATTTTGAAACCGGGATCATCCCTCTTAAATTTTTACCGTTTACAATCGCCGGTTGAACCTGTTCTTTACTCCATAAAGCAGCCAAATTTATACACATTGGTGGATCTGATGAATTATCAACTCGACCGCAATAGCATGGGTTATCCATATGTGCCATACGATAATCTCTTCTTGTCTTATTACCGTCCCACGAATTAAATCCACACGATAATGCCCACCAAACATTTGCTTCATGAATTTCACCATCAAAATCCACAGTCGCCACTATCTCACCCGTGCTATTACTAATGTCCCATGTAAAAGTAGGGATTGGTTTGCTCATAACATGGCCTTTAACAAAAGCAGCAATCGACGGGAGTACGTAATACCATCCGGCATCGTAGCTCAACGTCATTTCATGCTCGGCATTGGGAACGAGAAGAAAATGTTTAGGCTCAGGACAGACGTCCCACCAATAATGAGAGTCGTCAGGTTGTTGGATTTCGTCCATAGCCGCATTAACGATGAGTTTTAGCATGACAAGACGGTCTAGATAGAAATAAGGATCTTCCATCTAGAAAAAGCTATCATACAGGGTGTCTCAAAATTATGGGCACTTTTCTGAGAGATGCTTCAAAAAATTTTGGTTTGGAGATTTTTAGATACAAATTTTTATAAAATGTTTTTGGAAAGATCATGAAAAATAGAGTATTTTTTGTTTTTACGATTTTTTCGCAAAAAATTCAAAAAAGTTTGTGTATTACAACGAAGAGCTTGTAACAAAATTTCAAACGCGATTATCTCGAAAACTATAACGATTCAGAAAATGCCGTAAAAACAAAAAATGCTCCATTTTTCATGATCTTTCCGAGTATATCATTTTGTCATACGATTGTAAATTACTGGACTGGTCCTTTAAACAAAATTCTCTCTCTGCACAAAAATCTATGCGCTTAATTTTTTTGAAGCAATTCTAAAAAATTCTCCATAATCGTGAGAATTATGTCTAAGGGAATGGATATGATAAAAAATAAAACCTGTTGTAATAATTTCATATTGGAACCGTCGAATCTCTGAGCTAAACCTTGCGCAATATAATCATCCAGTGCATATGACCATGCTCCATAACTTCTATACTCGTGATGTTCCACTGCCACAAAATTAATTGCATCCAACACAATCGGTATTATCAATTTGACTCGACTCGGATCAACAGCACCAACTAGCCAAGTAATCCAACCACGTTTAGACTCACCCATAACAGAGTAATAATCAAGTTGGCATCCAAGCTCGGCGAGATTTTGACTAACAAACGCTGTAATGGTATCCATAGCTAGAATGGGTGCTTTAACCATAGGGAAACGGACTAGCCAGTTAGGATCTGTGGGATCATCAATAAAATGTCGCCAAGTAAAAGCAATAACAGCATCTTCATCACGTACTTCCTGGATTGGGTCGGAAGAGAAAATTACGTTTTGATTGGGAACCTAAAATTTATATTCGGAGTTTGAAAATGATTAATGTCGCCACAAGCCATCGGGTCCCCACAAGCAACGGCACAAGCTATCGTACGACGGACGAAATGGCCACAAGCTATCGTACGAATTACTGCGTCGTACGACAGCTTGTGGCGATTTTGTCGTACTTTTACGTTAATTTTACGATCGTACGATGACTTTGTACGATAGCTTGTGGGGCCGTCGTACTTTCGTACGATAGCTTGTGCTGTGCTTGTGGCGACCCTTATAGTTCCGTAAATCTGAAAGTGCGATTTTTTTATTTTTTCCCTGAATCAGGAAGCGTTTTCACGATACAAGAGTGAGTGCAATCGATTTCTCGCCTAGAAAAACCTAAGAATTGACGGTTTTCTCATAAAAATACGAGAATGTTTGATTTTCGCTTCAATACACCGATTCCTTTACTGAATCAGGGTCAATGAAGCATTTTCAAGGTTCGGGAGAGAACAATCGATTCTCCGCATAAAATTACCCCTAGGGGATCACTTGTTAAAAATTTTGGGTAGAAAATTAAAAATTTTCTATTTTGGACGCTACTTTTCACGAAGTCATCACAAACTGCATCCCCCTTTAAAAAAATTTTTGCCGATTTTTTTGTATTCTATCAATCATACTTGAATAGGGGGTCGTAATTACGACCCCCCCCCCTCCTGCGCCGCGAGGGCCCCGAAAAATGGGGGGGGGGGGGCGCCCAAAGGCAAAAATTTCCTTTATA
>JAQGBS010004262.1:0-10502 GCA_034698545.1 Acrobeloides obliquus
AACTGGAAGGTGCACCCCCCCCCCCCCTGTAGCTACGCGACTTGAAACTCTATGGATTTTTTAAACTTTTTTAGTCCTTGGGAAGAGAATACATGTACCTCCTTACCTCTTGCCTACGACACTGATGGATGTCATAATAGGTATTGTGGAATTTTAATTTTCGATAATGGATCTCTTGTTTTGTTCATTCATTTCAGATTTCAAGTACAAAAATGCTACATATGCATCTTGTTTGTAGGCACTACAGTCGTGGGAACATAATCTGTAATTTTACGAAGTAATTCCCAATATATTGTTTACGGACTTTGTTCCTACATATGGGTGGGGATTTTAAGATAAACATGGATTTTGAGCTTATGTTATACAATATTGGGATGATCATTGACGCTGATAGAATTAGTAAGGGGCTAGGCTGGGTCTAGCATTTGGTGAACCCATAGATCACAAATGGTTGTGTTGTTTTTAGGTTTAATTAAGGGGGATAGGTGAGTTACAACACACTTGACCTCTACCCAGTCACTTAAAACGGTTTTTCTCGGAACTCTTATAGTCTTTTTACCTAATTTAAAAAGCATTTGGTAGAGGAATACTTGGGGCATAATCGATTAAATTTTGGTGCAAATCTATTTTATTTTGAATTTTCTATGCCACTTTGAATTTTGGGGTACCTGCTCCATTTTGTACCCTTTCCTTCTCGACAGCTAAGATCTGTAATATCAGCTTGCTAGCTTCTGAGGTAGCGGCTAAGTACCTATGACGAGTTCCTGTGCTAATGATACGCGTCTCGAAATCGTCGAGACGAATTAGTAAAAGTTCTTAAATATATCATCGAGGCCATATCAAAATCCTAAAAACTTAAGATTTTGGGATTTTAATATATATTCGGATTCTGAAAATGAATCCGGATTTTGGGTTCGGATTCAGAATCCGAATACAGAATCCGGATTCTGGATTCAGATTCTGAATTAGGATTCTGAATTCGGATACTGAATCTGGATTCTTAATTGTAATTCTAGATTCTGAATCTGGATTCGGATTTTGAATTGAGATTCTGAATCCAGATTCGGAATCAGGATTCAGAATCTAAAATCCGAATCGAGATTCAGAATTCGAATTCTAAATCCTGATTCTAAATCCGAATTCATATCCAGAATATAGAATGACGTCAGAATCTAAATCCAGAATCCGGATTCATTTTCAGAATCCAGAATCCATATTAAAATCCGAAAATCTTAAGTTTTTAGGATTTTGATTTTTGTGATTTTAATTTTTTGGGATTTTAATTTTTTGGGATTTTGATTGTACACCTCGTCATCTTATTAAAAATTTAGAGACAGCTTTTTTGCGGAAAAATTTATACATTTTTTTATCTGAAAAAGTGCAACAGCATGTTGATTAAAAAATTTTCATTGCCTTGTACGTAATAATTATATTTAGCCAAGCGCCTCTCTATTAAGCTAGTAAAAGAAAGAAAAATTGAAAATCGCACGTAGATTATGAATAAAAATATTCATCTACGTTCGTTGAATTATTTTAATTAGCCCCTGTGCTGCTGAATTTATTTTAATTTCTTTACTACTTTTTATGGCATTGAAAATTCAAGCTCACATGAAATCCAAGCGAATCGCGTAGTGATATATGCCAATTCCTGCGGAAGTGTAGATGACTTTTGGGTTTCGAAGACTAATTGCCTATTAGGGATCGAATTTTAGGTGTCTATGAATATTCTGTTTGTCTCGAGATAGTGTGCTTGCAACAAACGTTTGATTCTTGTTGCATAAAAATTTCTCGGAAAATTAGAATTTTTCCTATTTAAACGCCATTTGTGTGTCCGCATATGTCAACGATCCGCGTAAGCTAAAATTCGATAGCGTAACGGCTTACACCAATCGATAGAGAGAGGATAAAAAATAGGGATCGGGAAAGAAAATTTTTGATTTTAACCATCGGAAAAATTTTTAGGGGTCCCAAAAAGGACGTTTTTGGCTAAAAGTGTGTTTGTCCGTAACGCTTTATGAGCTAAAAGAGAGTTGATTTTTGTTGAAGTGATTGAAACGTTTTTGCGACCAAGAAAATTTTTGCATTTTTTTCTCCGCTGGGCATACTTGGGCAAGGGGGGTACTGTACCCCCCCCCCCTAATTTGTCGTATCGGGGGAAAAATTAGTAAACCAATTCGTTTTTTGTACGGCAAAACATATATATATAAGAATTCGTATTTCGCCTGTCGACGTTTTTTTGGTCGACAGTAGAGACCGATTCGTATTTTGGGGCCCAGTACCCCCCTGCTTGTCTATGTATGCCGCTGGGGATTGAACCCTCGGCCTGCAAAATGAGAGAGCGATCGCATATCTACTGAGCCAAGAAAGCAAACAATAGATAAAGCGTTACGGATAAACACATACACACATTTGATGAAAACCTGAGCGCCGGTAGGCACTCGGTTTCCAGCTATTTGTAATTAATTTATGAATTTCTAAACGAGACGCTGTTTGTTTTGTTTCTAGTTGGATTTTGGACTCAGAAAGTTTCTTAGAAGTAATTTCGTTGGGGTCTTGTTTTAACGCAAGCTAAACATGACGAACTTGGGTTATAAAAAACTTTTATTTAAAAACCAATAGGTTAAGCTTAGGCTTAGGCTTGGGCTTAAGCTTAGGCTTAGGCTTAAGCTTAGGCTTAGGCTTGGGCTTAGGCTTAAGCTTAGGCTTAGGCTTAAGCTTGGGCTTAAGCTTAGGCTTAGGCTTACAAGTAAACATCACGAATTTGGTTTTCTATATTTTGATAAAAATTAGCAAAAAATGTTTGTTATGGTATCCCTATAAACGTACTATACAAATTTTTTCCCCACCGTTTGCGATAAAAACAGCGAAAAAGTTTAAAATAAATATGCTCTTTCTACTATGTTAAAAAATAAGTTGATTGGCTCAGTGGATATGCGATGGTTCGCTTATTTTGCAGGCCGGGGATTCAATCCCCGGCGGAGAAAAAAAGGAATAACAAATGCAAATAAATTTTTCTCCACTGGGTATTGAACCCCCGACCTGCAAAATGAGAGAACGATCGCACAACCACTAAGCCAATCAATTAACCAAGTAGAAAGAGCATATTTATTTTAAACTTTTCTGCTGTTTTTATCGCAAACGGTGGGGAGTGGGGAAAAAATTCGTATAGTACGTTTATAGGGGCACCATAAAAAACATTTTTTTGATACTTTTTGTCAAAATATAGAAAACTAAGTTCGTGATGTTTACTTGTAAGAGCTGAATTTGACAAAAACCAAACGGTTTCCGGTTCAAGAACGGATCTTCATAAAAATTTTCTGTAACTTAAAATAGTGGAAAAACTCATTGACTATTGGTCAGAGTGCCGTAGCTAACTTAATCCACCCCCCTAAATTGATCACAGTTCAAAAATTTCATAAGGGTCCCCCCATGATTTTGCCCAAAACTTCTGAAAATTTTTTTTCAAAAATCATAAGGGTCTTCCCATTGGATTTTTTCTTTCACAGCGAAAAACCGCTTCCTTGACCTAGGGAAA
Organism: Acrobeloides obliquus; assembly: GCA_034698545.1. NCBI lineage: Eukaryota > Metazoa > Nematoda > Chromadorea > Rhabditida > Cephalobidae > Acrobeloides > Acrobeloides obliquus. The sequence continues at coordinate 3,536 of JAQGBS010004262.1, forward strand.
GCTTGTGTATTAAAGCGAAAAGTTGCAAAAATGCGATTTTTGCAACTTTTTTTTCAACAGGCTTTTCAACCATTTTTCGCTTCGAAAATGTCAAATTCAGATTCCCCGCATGTTTTTAAAAAAAAATTTTGAAAATTTTTCCACATGAGTGATTCCCTATTGTGTAGGCCAGCATCCTAGCCATTCGGCCATACGCATGCGCACCTAGTTTATTGGGATTGTTGTTTTGAAACAGAGTTTTCTTTTATTTTTTTTATGTCAACAAGGAAATGAAACATCTGAACGGCTCAATGAAACTAATGAAAACTTTGTGCCCACAATATTAAGAAAAGGAGATTCCGTTTATGATTAAATTTTTGCACTTCTTTATGACAAATATGTCTAAAAGTACAGGGTGATTGAAAAAGTTCCATCTCAACTTTTATTGAGTTGTTAGGAAAAAGTAATAGACTTTTGAAAATTCCATCTAACCTTTTTATTTCATCTAATCTTTCTGAAAATCAACATAATTTTATGCGAGGAATCGTTGGCACGAATTTTCAATGCAAGAAAAATTTCTGCCTCTGATATAGGCAATTTTCGCTTTAATACATCGCATTTTCCCCTGATTCAGGGCCAGGGAAGGTAGTTTGGATTTTTGTCTAAAAATTATTTTCCTGGGGTAATTTTATGCGAGAAATCGATTGATAGGCATTTTCAAAGCATGAAAAAATCCACCTGTCCCTGATTCAGGTGATTGTCGTTTCAATACATTTACCTCTTGCTGAATCGCAAAAATGCTTCCCTGACTCTGATTCAATGAAAAGAGTGGGTGAATTGAAACGAAGGTTGCTTGAATCAGAATTGGGGGAAAATTGTTTAGGCTTAGGCTAAGCCCAAGCCTAAGAAAATGCGTGCATTCCTCGTGTTGAGTTGATCAATAATTTTCCGGTTCTTGTGCGTTACGTCGAATCTTTGCAAAATTGACTCCCCTAGGCCAAGAATTGCGCGCATTGCCGAACCTAAAATGCTTCCTATTCAGGGGAGGGGTAGGGTGTATTGAAGCGAAAATGAAAAAATTCGAATTTACGGAAAACCGGCGGTCCAGGAGGTTTTTCTAGACGGGGAATCGATTGGACGTATTCCCGAACCATGAAATTCTCCACCTAAAGAAATCCCTAGACCGCCGGTTTTCATGCGAAAATTCAAGTTTGGGTTCATTTTCGCTTTAATACACCCCGCTCTTTCCTTGAATCAGGATCAAGGAAGCATTTTCATGGTTCGGGAATATGTGCAATCGATTCCCCCGCCTAGAAAAACCCCTAGACCGCCGGTTGTCCGGCGAAAATCCGAATTTTTTATTTTCGCTTCAATACACCCACCTCGTTCCTGAATCAAGGAAAGCGTTTTTACGCTTCAGGAAATATCAAATACCCCTTACTTGGATCAAATAATGTTTTTGTTTTAGAAGTTTGTACGAAATTTTTTGAAATATTTTTTGAAAATCAAATTCGTTAAAAGTTGAAAAATTCGTTAAAAATCGAACTTTTTTTCAAAAATTGAAAAAATTGTTAAAAATTGAAAAATTCGCCAAAAATCGAAAAATTCTTTAAAAATTGAAAAATTCGCCAAAAATTCGTCAAAAATCGAAAAATTCGTTAAAAATTAAAAAATTTCGTCCCAATAAAACTTGGAATAGAACTTTTCAATTATCCTGTTTGCCGATGATCTCTGTCTTTTCTTTTCTCTATTTGCATTTTTGAATGATATTCTCGTGTTATTCATTAAATTATTTTTATTAGGTATCTTTTTTCTGGGAATCTGAAAAAGGTATTTTTATAGCTTCTTAGAGCATTTTATGTAGGTGTTTGAGCGTAATATTTTAGGATTAAAGATAAAAGGTTGTCATTTTAGGATCATCAGTTGTTTTTAAAGCGTTATAGCGGAAATTGGCGTTCAAGAATGAAAGTATGTAACTTAATCAAAAACAATGTTTAAGCGGCACTTAAAACCAGCCCTAATGATTTCCGGTATTTGAATTCTCGCTTTTAAGACTGTCATTTTGGCTACATTTTGACCACATAAAAGCAGTTTGTTATTCGGATGAAAAGTACATAGATGTTTAAAAATCGCGTACTGTAATTTTTTATTTTGACAAATGTAAGATAAGATGCTAGAATGGTAGACTCGAAAATGGATCAAAAAATCTTATTCCTTGATTCAGAGTCATGCAATCATTTTCAAGACTCGGCACTGCGCGCAATCGATTTAACGCCTAGACAAACCGTAATTTAGGGTCCGGAAATTTCGTCAAAAATCAGACTTCTATACCCAAATATCATTTGATATTCATCTTTGAAAATCCCAATTTTTTTTGAAAAATTTTGATATTGACACGAAAAACATGAATAAGATACAACCAGTCTAAAAAAGACCGGTTGTATCTTGTTCACTCTTGTCTAGCACTGAAGAAATTTCGGAGCTACTACATAATAAGGGACCCACGTGAAAATTTTTTCTGGAAATCACCCTTCTAAGAGTAAAAACATGCGGGGAATCCGAGTTTGGCGTTTTAGAAGCGAAACAACGCTTCCTTGAGTCAGGAAAGGCTTGTGTATTGAAGTGAAAAGTCTCAAAAATAAGATTTTTGCTTCAATACACAGGCCATCCCTGAATCAAGAAAGCGTTTTTCGCTTCGAAAATGTCAAATTCGAATTCATGTTTGACGAATTTTTCAATTTTTTTGGCAAATTTTTCGATTTTGACGAATTTTTCGATTTTTAACAAATTTTTCAAATTTTGACAAATATTTCAATTTTTGACGAATTTTTCGATTTTTGATGAATTTTTCAATACAGACTTTCCCTGAATCAGGGAAGCGTTTTTCCGCTTCGAAAATGTCAAATTCGGATTCATGTTTTTACCCCTAGAGGGGTCATTTCCAGAAAAAATTTTTGAAAATTTTTTCACGTAGGTGCCTCCCCTTCCCCCTATTGTGTAGTAGCTCCGAAATTTTTCGTCGAAAACGGGTTTCTGGATCGAGATTTAGTTTGAATAAAACGTGAGAAAGATACTTTCCAAACAAGCCAAAACAATTTTTTATATTCCCATTATGCGCCATCGTCGCAAAAGTCAAATGATTTTCTTCTCTATAAACAAAAAACAAAAGACTTTTGAAAAAGTCTCGGATTCCTAGAAGTTAATGAGTCCTGAATCATAAATGCTGAAGTGCATGCTCATTTGTTTGATCGCTTATTTGTTCGGTTATTTGGTCTAGAAGAATCTAATTAATATTCATAAAAAATTTTTATTAGTTATTTATAGAAAAAAGCCGACAAATGTAATTAAGCGTGACCAGCTTATTTAAATGTACCATTCGTTTTAGTAGGCTGCACAATCGGTTTCATTTTTGTTGCATATGATGTTTTAGTTATTGCCAAACTCACGTAAAAATTTTTGAGAGCCACCCACATTGTCATTTTTGAAGCGAAAAACACTTCCCTGATTCAGGGAACACGTATTGTTTGTTGAAGCAAAAAGTCGCAAAATTGCGTTTTTTGCTTAAAAACGACCCCTTTTGGGACAAAAAATGTACGGGGAAAGAAAAAGCATTGTTTTTAGGCCAAAATATTTTATTTTCGCGTCGATATACAGCTTTTCTTGAATCCGAGGAATTTTATCAATGTCCAACTCGGATTTCCCGCACATTTTTACCCCAAAAGGGGTTGTTTTTAGGAAAAAAATCGCATTTTGCTACTTTTCGCTTCAATACACTCCTTGAATCAGGGAAGCGTTTTTTATCTCAAAAACTACAACGATTCAGAACGTGCCGTCAAAAAAATGCTCAAATTTTCATGAAAAGTTTGTCAGTTTTCGCTTCAAAAACCCAATTTGTTCCTGAATCAGGGTCAAGGAAGCATTTTCAAGCTTCGAGGATGCGCGTAATCGATTTTTCGCATAAAATTACCCCTAGAAAAGTCATTTTTGCAAAAATTCAAAAAATTTTTTTCGGAAGTCCTGCTGAAAGTGCTTACCTCCCCCCTTTAAAGGGTGGCCCGATTAATGAGCGTTCACTGTATATGGTTTTTTCCGAGCGGATTGATCCTATAAGAAAAAAAATTTTTAATTTCATAAGTAGACGGCTTTTAATTCATTCCTCAAGCGATTATCTCTTAGAGATTTTACATTAAATCTCTATAGCTTATGGGAGTATGTAAAGTTGTGTTAGTCAGGTGCTATGGCGGTAATTGTGGATAACCTTTTAGCACTAAACTAGCTTATATATATATATTCACTCGACTTACAAGCTCCAGTCCTTGTGAGGCATCTTTTGAATTTTAATAAGACACACACATGATTGCTTGTTCATAATTAGTTGTTATGGATGGCACGTGCTGAATCGTTGTTGTTTTCGAGATAGTTTCGTGTGAAATTTTGAATCTGTGTTTTGACATGTTTTCGTTGTAATACACAAACTTGTTTGAACTTTTTGCAAAAAAACCGATTTTTGCATCGAATTTTTCGATTTTGACGACTTTTTTTGTAATTTTCAACGAATTTTTCAATTTTTGACAAATTTTGTCTAAATTCTGAATCGTTGTCGTTTTTGAGATAATTGCGTATGAAGTTGATGAGTTTTAAAATTTGTGTATTACAACGAAAACATGTACCTGATAGTTGTTCCCCTGAATTAATAAAATCTGTATGTTGAGAAAAAAATAATTCAAAATTCTTGGACATTTAGAAAAAAATAAATACAGTATTTTTTATAACTCGTCGAGAGGAATAAAATGGTACCAAATTTATCTAATTTGAAAATTATTTTGGATTATTGAAACGAAAACATTTGAAAATTTTCGTTTCAATAACCCTAAACAATGTATAATTTTGGTCCCATTTGATTCGTCTCGACGAGTTATACAAAAATTTAAAAAATTGCCAACTTCATAGCTATCTCGAAAACGATAACGTTTCAGAATTTACCGTAAAAACAAAACATGCTCCATTTTTTATAAACTTTCCGAATATCAGCCAAAAAGGGCAACCTGTTTTCGCTCGGAGTTATCCTTTAAACCCTTTATGATATAAAAAGATCTTACACAAAAGAAACTTCTGTTTTTTAAGATTTCTGCATTGATAGCAATATTTTGTTTAGAATAATCGGTCGATGATTAGCTTTTTTTTCAACAAAATTGCCGTGTTTCGAATATTTGCTATAGATGTGAGAAAATTTTGCTGATTTTTAATGTTTATGTTCTTGAGAAAGATATTCATTTGAAAAGAAAAATGTAAATAGATAGAAAATTGTCTGAAAAATTTTCTAGTTTTTTCTATTTTAAATGTTAGTTATTAGGTCATGAAAATATAGGTTGTAAACATGAAGCTATTACGCAATAGGAAGCGGGGGGACACCCACGTGAAAAAATGAAATAGCGCTTTCCTGATTCAGGGAAAGAGTATTGTGTATTGAAGTGAAAAGTTGCACAAACGCAATTCTTGCCTAAAAATGACGAATCGTCGTGAGAATCAGCAAAAAAACACTTCTCTGATTCAGGGAAAGAGTATTGTGTATTAAAGCGAAAAGTTGCACAAATGCAATTCTTGTCTAAAAACGACGAATATAAAGAAGCGTTGTTTTTAAACCAGTATGTTATTTTCTCAAATTTTCGCGTCGATATACAGCTTTTCTTGAATCCGCGGAATTTTATCGGATTCCCCGCACATTGTTACCCCCAAAGAAATCGTTTTTAGGAAAAAAATCGCATTTTTGCGACTTTTCGCTTCAATACACAGGTCTTGAATCAGGGAAGCGTTTGTTCGGCACTATAACTTTCGCCACAATAACTTTCGTGTCAATAAACATATTAATTTAGACTAATTGAGTTGCCTGATTTGCAATAAATATGTATATTGACACGAACGTGGCGAAAGTTATAGTTTTTTGGCAACGTGGCGAAAGTTATAGTGCCCATTTTTGTGACAACTTTTTTGACATGCTTGAACGCAGCCTGAAAAAGGTGTATTAGATTGACAACTTTTTTTCTGTTAGCTACTTTCAGCACAATCGAAGCCATTCATCTGCAAAAGCGGAAACTCCCTTGGAATTGTTTTAATTAGCAATTCGACTAATCTAAGTTGCAGTTATATCTTAGTTCTTCTTATTAATTAATCTTATGCGCTTATATGAAATTGAATAATTCAAAAAAAGTTGGAAAACTCCCACTTACAACACATTTATGGAATTCATATATATATAAGGAATTCCTCTCTTGCAATTTGCGTCGTCGTGTGATCTTTAATTTTGCTAGTTTTTATATAAAAAATGGATTACTAATGACGTCGGGGGAAGGAGATCCTGGCACAATAATTCAGTATTTCTCCATAACAACAAAATAACAAGGATACCTCACTGATTTGAAGTCTATAATTTTCTGTTTATATTGAATTGACGCTTGAATTTATTTATTTTTTGTTACCAAGTTTTCACCTTTATTTGTACTGTTATCCCCCAGGAGAACTGATCTTTGTAACATGATTGTTATTTTGTTGTTTTCAAGCATCATTCAACCTGGAAAAACGTAAAAAATGTTATATTCAGAAAATTAATTAATGAAAAATTGAGCATTTTTGATTTGACGGCACGTTCTGAATCGTCATGGTTTTCGAGATAATTGCTTTTGAAATTGTTTATGTTTTTGTTGTAATACACAAACTGTATTGAATTTTTGCGGAAAAATCGATTTTTTTATCGCTTTTTTAAACTTTCATCAAATGAACAATGTAGCATTTTTTATAGCTAATGAGACGAATAAAATGGCACCAAAATTCTTAGGCATAAGACTAAGCCTAAGCCTAAACTAGCCATAAGCCATAAGCCTAGGCCTAAGACTAAGCCTAGCCATAAGCCTAAGACGAAAATTCTGATTCATGTTTTCGTTTCAATAACCCAAAACAATGTTTAAATTGGATAATTTTGGTGTCATTTTGT
>JAQGBS010004263.1:0-10499 GCA_034698545.1 Acrobeloides obliquus
CCGTAAAAACAAAAAATGCTCCATTTTTCATGATCTTTCCGAATATATCATTTTTTTCATATGATTGTAACTGACTGAACTCGTCCTTTAATGGATGCCTTCTTAAATTTAATGACTTTAGCGTATTGAAAATTGGATAAAATATGGAGAATGTCATCGTTATGATCAATCAACTTTTTCATTTTTTTCATCCGTTTTCGATGAAATTTTTTTCATTAGTGGATAAGAGTGTATGCTGAATACGATCTGATCGGTCTTTTTAAGCGAAACTTATGTTTTCATGTCAATATACAGACTTTTTCCAAAAATTGGTGTTTTTCAATGTTTCAAATGAATTTTAAAATGTCGCTATTTGGTTATAGAAGATAAATTTTGACGAAATTTTCCACTCTCATTGAGTTTTTCTAGTAGGCGAATCGATTGCGCGCATTTTCGAGTCATGACAAAATTCCTTTAACCCTGATTCAGGGAATACAAATTTTTGAGCCATTTTAGGGGTATAAAAAACCCTTATTTTTAACGATAGTATGGAAATTCAATCAGAAATACAAAATTATAAAATGCAAATGGATAAAATTTGGAATAAAATTTAAATGGAAATGTATAGCACATTCAAATACACATAACACAGTAATGCTCAGTAAAAATTTTTTTCGAGGTTCAGACTAAAAATATCGCCAGACAATATTGATTGTCTGTAGTTTTTCATTGCTGTTGATATTTTCCATTGTCTATAATAAGCCTAAAATATTTCTTTTATATACTTTTAAAGGACCAGTTCGAGTGAAAAAAGTTGCTATTTTTTGTTGATATTCGGAAAGTTCATAAAAAATGAAGCATTTTTTATTTTTACCGTAAATTTTGAATCGTTGTCGTTTTCAAGAAAATTGCTTGTGAAGTTGAAAATTTTTTAAATTTTGTGTATTACAACGAAAACATGCACCTGAATGTTTATACGATAATTTTATTGTTTGCATCAATTAAAAGTTGTTTATTGAAGCGATTAACCCGGTAATTTTGAATAATTGCTTCAATACTCAACTTTTAATTGATGCAAGTTAAAAATTATTGGTACATGTTTTCGTTGTAATACACAAAATTTCAAATCGCCAACTTTGCACGCAATTATCTCAAAACGACAACGATTCAGAATTTATCGTAAAAACAAAAAACGCTCCATTTTTTATGAACTTTCCAAACATCAACAAAAATGGCAACTTTTTTCGCTTGGACTAGTCCTATAAGCAATTTCTAATTTAGTATTGATGTCGGTAAAACATTTATGGCCAATTTATTTAATAATGATTTTAATTGGAGCTAGTATAAAATCATTAATGGATCACATAAATTATCAAATCAAGCCAATAATACTTTATTCTAATGAGACAGTTGACATAAAATCGAAGACAGTAGGCATGACATCGAAGACAGTCGACATAACCTCAAAGACAGTCAACATAACATCGAATTTTACAAGAATATTAGAAAACTTGGATTTGATTAATCCACAAAATATTGTAAAAAATAAATCAAATTTATCGATAAATGAACTGAAAATAGTAACAGTTTTTTCATTGGATCATTCTCATCAAGCAATGTAAATTTTTAATTTAAGTTTCAATAACAATTGAGTTGTAAAAATTTTCGCCCTATCAAAAAAAGTGCTCCCTAGCCGGCCCTTTTCCCTACGACACTTTTCCTCCAAACTGATAGATGGGAAAATTCCCCCCTTCCCTCCCCCTCCTTCGCTAAATGCGGGCCTGTTGGTTGAAATTGCACAATATTTATTTTTTAGAAGATCATGCTTATCAATTCGATCACATCCAGAATTATCCAAACATAAAATAATTGCATATGTGCTAGCAGATGTGAATAAAGATGTATTAAGACTATATAAAAATCTGTGTCCGAATGCTGAAACTCGCTATTTCGATTTTAGTAAATATCCGGAATATGTAAAAACACCTTTAGAATACCGTTACAAGCATATATTAGTAGCGGAAGTACTTATGAAAGAAAAATTTATACTGTTTGTAGATGCGTCTATTATATTCCATTATAACTCTACTTATACATTCAAAGTAAAAAATATTTACTCATGTGCACCTTAATCATTTCAGCTAAATCACGACTATTTTTCACGCTAAACATATGCTTCAAAAATTTTTTGAAACATCGTGTTTGTCACATGATAAGCATTTCGTGTAAACAAATTTCGAAATGTGCTATTTTTACTTAATTTTGGTTTTTACTTCCTGTCACTCGCCTTTACTTGTTTGTTTTTACCCCCCCCCCCCCTCCCCCCCAAGGTACCCATTCTAACTGATAAGAATTTTGTATTTAAACTGTAAATTTTTTAAATGTGGTTTTATCCAATAAAGCTTAATAAGTACCTCTTCTACTACACTTCACTAGCCTACAACCTATTAGTGTTCAGCGTGAAAAATTGTCTTGATTTAAGCTGAAATGATCAAGGTACGCACGAGTGTTAAATAAAAAACATTTAGAGTTTAATTAAAAATTTTGTCTCTACAACTACTGTTGATATAGCACTATTTTTAAGAACTTTTCATTCGAATTTTGCTGTTACGCATCCTGGCATGTATAATTTTTTACCAACTAATGTTGAAAAGGTAAAAATATCGACCATATACGGGCCAAGGGTAGTTCCTTCCTCTAACCTACTCCTCCATCTGGCCAAAGATTAGCTGAGACGTCCTAATCATCCGACATAAATGGAATTACTTCCCTCCAATGACATTTTTTGATCATTAGCATCTCTTCGGTGGCAGACAGAGCTCCCTCCTCCCCTTACCCATATATAATTGAATTTTGGAATTCATTTATAAATAACACCTTGTTCATACAAATTTAGTTAAAACAAATAGCACAATATGGCTCTGGTATATCTTTATGGATTAGCACAAACACAACTAAATATATTCTAAAGAGTTTAGTTTTGTGCAGTATAGAAAAAGAATGTATGGGCCCTAAAGGATCAATAGTAAAATGTAATTTTAAGGTAAGCCTTATCTGCGTAAGAGGGTACCAGATCATCATCTCTCTTTTATTTTGATTTTGCTCCAGTAGATAAGCAAGCAAACTCAACAATTTGACACATTTTTCTGATGAAAGTTTGCTAATTTCCTTCGCCATCCACCCTAAAACAATCATTTGGGGTAGGGGTGGTCAGCGAAGAAAATTTTCCTACTTCTTTCAGAAAAAGTTATAGAGATGTGTCAAGTCGGTGAGTTTGCTAACTTTAGTTAATGTTAGTTAATGGATGTCTCGTTAAATTTGATGACTTTAGCGTATTGAAAATTGGATAAAATATGGAGAATGTCATCGTTATGATCAATCAGCTTTAAATATAATGCTACTTAATGTTTCAAATTTTAATGACACTAAATATGCAATAAAGAATAACTACTTCACTGTTGAACAAATTCCATGGACCTAACCTTCTTATAAAAAATTATTTTAAAAAATTAATAAAAGTGTATTTATAGGGATGTTCTAGTGCATTTAATATTTTTTCTCTATATCTTCTAGACCTTATTTTTTTCATTATGGGTTGTTTATAGCACTAGAACCGGGAGATCGAGCGCCTACGGCGCTCAAGGGATTGTCCCAAAATTTTTTCATTTCAATTTTTTCGAATTTTCTCGATTTTTTTCTATTTTTTATAAAACAAGTCAAAATAAATCTTTTCCAAAAAAGGATTTATTTGAGAGAAAAATTAAATAGATTAACAGCTTTATTTCTCTGTGAAATATGAATTCTAAAAGGGGATAAATTTATTGACACAGCTTGATTATCAGATTTAGAGGATAAATAATTTTTCAGCACAAAGGATATTGTTTGAGCAGTTTTTAGCGCTTCTGAGAATTGTTTGCCAGTTAGTCTATCCGAAGAAGCTATATTGGTTCTAGAAAAATTCTATCCACCAAAGCAAAAGTCGATCAGATATTGTAATCAAAAATTTTGATTACAATATCTGCGCACAACACAGCTAATATTCAAAAGTTTTATTAACAAAGTCTTGTACAATCTTAGAATCATTTAAAGTTAGTCTTATCCAATTTGGTGGAAACCCATCATAAAAATATTGTTCTTTTGGCGAATTACTCATCATCATTCTGGTGTTGTAAAAAACTGGACCGACGGAATTTTTTAAATAACCTATCCACCAAGCAAACGTCGAAGCACCTGCTGTAATAATAAGTGAATCACAATAGTTAATTCCAAAACAAAGGTCAGCACCTCTATCCATTTGTTCTGGAATATAAAATTTTGTTTTATTCTAAAAAATTAAATTTATGGCATTTCCAGACAAAAAAATCAATCAATGCCCATTGTGATATGGCAAATGTCTCAAATTGCACTCAAATTCCCGCGAGTTCGATCCATTCCACCAATTCGGAAATTTTATCTGACCGGTTCAAAAATAGTCTACAAAGAATTTTTCTTTTTCGCGGAAAATGCCCTTAGAAAGGAAATACCGGTAGACTCGAATGAAATGAAACGAAAGGGTTTGAAACGATATGAATGAAATGAACACAAATAAAACGATACGAATGAAGCAATGTCATAGGTCAGCAGGGGGAGCCTCTCCTGACTCACTCATAGACCCAAAATTGAGGGGGGGACTATCTCATGGACCCCACCAAACATATGAGGTGGTCCATAAAAATTGGGCGTCAGAAGGCTAAAAAAAGATTCATTTTTTAAAAATCTTAGCCAAATTTAATGAGGTGGTGGGGGACCACCTCATCGAGAGTCCCCTCTCCCCTTGACGACCTATGGACGATGTCATTTCCAGACGGCGTTCGGAAATCTTCTGGAAACGGATTTGAATTTGCCCGAATATTGACACGAAAACCCTGAATTTGATTTCAATCCATTATTTAGTTTCATTCGTGTTTTTTTTATTTAATCGTTTCATTTGTATCGTTCCATTCTCTTCGTTCCATTAGAGTTTATGCCGAATGCCCTATTGATAAGTTCAATTTAATACCGAAATCTTTTTGGAAAGATTAATAATAAAATTGTGGTCATTGCCTAAGAATACAATTGAATTTTTCATTGAGATTTGGTTGGCCTAGAAATTCAATTTTAAAACGAATCTGTGCTCTTACAACCTTACAATTAAATAATTCAAAACATAGTCTATAGATAGTAATACAAACTCATTGTTAGATTCCAAAAATTTATGGTGCTTGAAGTCGCCACGTCTTATATGTATACATAATTTGTGTGATATATCAGTACTAAAAAATAATTTAACTAAATTAATAAAATTCTATTTGCATATTTTTGAGCCCCGTCAATGGATTTTTGACCAAAGAGTGCCATTTGTTAGTCATTTTTCTTTCAAAATACGATTTTTGGCAAAAAATCCATTTTTTATATCATTCTAAAATGTTGAGTTTCTTTCTTTGTTCCCACACTAGTTGCTAGATATTCTCCTCTAAGCCCTTGCGCGTAGGTAGGATGAGGGGTCTTACAACACCGATTATTAATATCCCTCCACCACCTCACAACTTACTCAAAGAGCTTTTTCGCTGCCAAATGAATACGGCTGGTTACAGTATTGCTACATGTAAATAGTTCTTTTATTATGCTTTTATATGTATCAAAATAACGAAAAGCTTGTAAGTAGTTGCCTTGAAGAATTAAATATGGTGCCGATATTTCAGATAAACTAAAAAAACTTTCTTGAATTGGGCAATACAATCGGAACGCCGCTCGGGCCACGGCGGCGCGATTCTATGTTAAAGTGAGCGTAAAACCCTGCGGGTCTTTTTGAAAATTTTTTTCGATTAAAAGTTGTTTATCATGGTTGACTCTCTGCTAAAAAATAAAAAATTTTGGTGTGCGACCCCCTATACCTATACTCCTGTAACTGATGGCCGAAGTTTTGATAAAAGACCTCTTCTGCCGATGTCCTATCTCTGAAAGAATAAATCTGATTCCATTAATTCTGCAGGATTTGCGCTCAGGAAGTGCCACCAAGCTCCGCTCTCGACCGCCGCAGGCTCTCCTGCGCCCCGGTGGCGCTCGATCTTCAGTTTATATTTTTAAAAATACAATTTTTAATATTTATACTTGTGTGGATCTTCATATTTACAACATACAAGACCAAAAGAGGCAGTAAATGTTTCCTTTGGGTTTGGATTCTAAAAATAATTAATTTTTTATTGATAGTAGTCTGATTTTACCTTAATTTGAACTGAATTATAAAAATTTGGAAAGATTTCTTGAATTTCTTTCATGTAATCCATCTGACATTTTTTTCCTGCATTAAAATAAGGCAAACGATTTATCCTTCTACCTATTCCATATAAAGAAGCAAAGCGAAACATCTAAATTAATTGAATTTTAGAACATTTTCCTTCGATGGAAAAATTGATCATTAGTAGCAGCAAAAAAACTTTCCCCAAAAAATCTTTCCTCTTTTGGGAAAAGTTTTTTTGCCGCTACTGTATACATGGCGAAGCATCTCACTAGTACGGAGATTGTCGATGGTTCGATCTCGACACAGGCAAAAACTTTGTTGACAGATTCAAAAAAAGTTGCTACAGGGATCTTCACATAAAATTGATTGTAGAATTTTTGTCTCATAACTTTTCCTTTAAAAAACTAATCACTGAGCCATACGGTTCGATCTTGCCAGAGTTAGAAACATTTTTATGCGGTTAGTACTACTTCAAGGTCGAAATTAGAGACAGGTCAATTAGTGACCGCCATGGTGTAGTGGTCCGATGCGCTATCAAAGAGAACGGCATCATCGACACTAGCAAGTCTCTGTTCCACATTGCGTCCAAAAGATTTTGCAGAAACCAATGATCTAGTGGGGATCACAACATTTTCCTACCTGGTTTCCAAGTCCACTACAAATCTGATATGTAGCAGTTATATACTTTATTGATTTTTCATTTGTATTCTCCAGATGATTTTCCATAATGATTTCAGTATTATTTTCATCACCTAATAATATTGGCATAAACTCAAATGAAACGATACGAATGAAACGATAAGAATGAAACGAAATCAATAGAAAATCGGCAATATATTTGTGTTCTCGACGCAATTTACCCGAATAAGGCACAAATTGTTTCATTCGTATCGTTTCAAACTTATCGTTTCGTTTCATTTGAATTTATGCCATAATATTTTTTTAAGTTGAGTTGGTCCAAAAATAATGAACCCCCAAATCAAACAACAATTCTGATTTTGGCGCCGAGGAGATTGTGAAGAGGTAATAAAGTGTTTCTGGTGTTTTTCGGTGTGGGAGGCGATCGATTCCTCCATTTTTTGAGTGATTTCGAAATTTTGCTTACCTCATACATAACAAAAATTTCCAAAAATCGATTTTTTTGGAATGGAATTTTGGTGAAAAAATCGATTCATATTTTATGCTATGAGGATGTAGGGGTAATTTCTAAATCACTAAAAACCTGTGGGAATCGATTCCCTACGCCTAAAAATCCTAGAAAAAATTTTTGCCTCTTCTATCACATCACCAGTCCAAAATCAGATTTATTGTTTAACTTGATGCTCCATTAGTGCGTATTTTGGATCAACCCAATAATTACAAATAAGGGTTCCGAATCGAACTTATACAAAATCACTTCCATAGTTTTTAAATACATATTTATTATGAATTTTATTTAATTTAAAAAATGCCGAAAACGCCAATATAATGTATTTTTTTTTTAAACTCGATTTAACGACACCCCTTCAATTTAATTTAACGACCCCTCCCTGGGAGTGTCACTATATGGAGCGGCGACTGTATAACTCTCTTTACGTAAATAGATTGATTTTCGCTTCAAAACACCGATCCCTTCCTTGAATCAGGATCAAGGAAGCGTTTTCATAACAGTTGACATTTCGAAAAAACGTTTTTGGGATCCAGGTTCGACTCCCGCCGGAGTCGAAATTTTTTGCACATTGAGTTTTTCGAAAGTTTTTGAAACGTGAATTTGCGAAAAGTCAACGCGTTTTCGAAATGCCAAGTTTTGAAATGTCAAGTTTCGAAATTTCAATTTTCGAAACGTCAAACAACCGTCGGAACCCTTACTTGTTAGATTAAACACTAACTTAAGTCTATTATAGAAGAATTTGATCCATAAAACTCATTTGCCATGTCTTTTAGTACAGAAAAGACTTTTATTTTACTTAAATCTTCATAAGATACATCGATATAAACAGCACAATAAGTTATAATAAGAATAAATAATAGGAAAACTTTTCCATTAAAAATAAAGTTTTTCCAAGCAAACATTTCATTATTAAACTAAATTTTTTTGCAATTGTTGAAATATTATAATAGTACAAATTGGATATATTTATGCAGGTTTGTTTAACAAATGAATTATGGGTCGATTTTCGCAAAAACAGAGCCAAAAAGAAGACTGCTTTTTATAATATGGAGAAGAATAATAATACCTTTAGTCAGGCACGTAGCGAGAATCCAGATTCAGGGGAGCTATACCCCTTGATCCCCCTTATTTTGGGGTTTTTTCCCCTTAGTTCCCTCTTTGACAATAGAAAAAATTTTCATTTTTTCGATTTCGGGGAGAGGGTTATAGACCTTCTTACTCTTCCCCCTCCCTACGTGCCTGCTTTTGGTACAACTTTTTTCAGTATTCTCTCATAAGCTGCAAATATCAAACACTTTTAATTTATAAGCACAGATAAATGTCAAGGTTTTTTTCAAAATGGCTTTTAGCTCAAACATCAAGATTATTTTAAATAATGGCTGTTGCCTTCATTTTTAGCATAGATACCAAAGTCATACTAAAAAAGCATTATGAATATTTTGTCAAAAAAATTTCTAAGCAACCAAAATTTTTTAGAATAAACTTTATATTATGCAATTGTTCAAATGTTTGGTTAAATCACCGTTTTTATTTTTGTATATAATTGTTTCTTTTGCGGTACTTTATATGAACATTAATCATTTATCAAAAATATATTCGCTTCAAAATATATCTTACTCTAATAATTTAAATTTTCTAAACGAGCAAGAAAATGAACTTGTTTCTTACAAAGGCTATTGTGTCTGGTATAATTTTACGAGAGCTGAGCTTTTAAGATAAGTTTAACTTTGAACTTGGAAAATTGTGTTTCTTAAACCCCATGAAATGTGTCAGTTTTCTTTAAATTTTTTCTTAAAGGGGCGTGCATTTCGAGGCCCGTTCTCGGGTAAAATTTTGTTTGAAAAATGACCCCCTAGGGGTAAAATATAACGAAAAATCGATTGCTCGTATCGCCGAAACATGAAAATGCGATCTTCAACCTGTTTTGCAACAATGCTGATTTTTCCGTTCTTTTTTTCCACGAGTAAAACATGTAAAGTGTTGAAAATCGATATTTTCGCGGAAACGGATTCAAGTTGACATTTTCATGCTCCGGCGAAGCGCGCAATCGATTTTTATTAAATTTTATCCCTAGAGGGGTCATTTAAAATTTTCGAGAACGGGCCTCGAAATGCACACCCCCTTTAAAGTTTTCTTTTAAGGAAGAGAATACAAAAATGGAAAATATAACTCTTTGTGTACATAGTACAACAAAATATGTTGGGTTTTTGCTCAATCAGGTATAGATTTTATTATTTTCTCTTAGCCAGAGACCTATAATGGATAAGATCCCTTTGGTTATGGTTCTCTGAAAATATGTGGATTTGCCTATTACATAGTCCCTCATCCAGTCCTCTTGGACACGTTAATATGGTAAGGATTCCCAGGCACACGTGTACGTAGAGGAATAAAAAATTTTTTAAATGGAAGCACTACCTCCCCTCCCACGAGAGAGGTAGCACCGCACCTTGGACGTAGCGCTACCCTCCCCTGCACTACCTCAACCCCTCCCCACCCATCCATCATGCATTAATCACTGCCCTCGGTAAAATTTTACTGCTCTTTGCCAACCGCGTGTGATCCCAGGATCCTATGGGGCTGATTGAGCCGGAGACTTAGAACCAGGCCTCTATTGTCCTGAGGGAGAAACAGAAGGGAGTCAAGAACCTTATAGGCCCTGGTCCCTATGGACAGATTTCTTCTGCCAGAATAGACTAGGAACAGGACTTGGGTTTGTGGCAGAGCCAAGTTGGCTTGAGGCTTAAGAGTAGCCCAATTTAAGTTCGGCCCGACGCCCCAAAATCCTATGGGTGAGCCGAGAAACCTTAACTCCCATGGGGTCGTGTTTTAGAGCGGTGGTGAGATCCAGGCCTTAGACCCTTATTGTCTCGGTCCTCCTTTGAGGCTCAAAAGCAACATAAGAGCTCGGTACAAAACCAGTCCTCTATGGTACTGAGTTGACTTCCCAGTGGTGTAAATTTCGGTCTATGCCATAAAAAGTTTGTAATCCTAAATTTATGCCTTGGATTTTTTATGAAACAGCTTTTAGACTCGTTTTTACCAAGGATTTATTTCAAATTCATTATTAATCGATAGCCTTACATTAAATGACCTTGAAAACTATATAAAAAT
>JAQGBS010004264.1:0-10497 GCA_034698545.1 Acrobeloides obliquus
CATCATCCATGTATAGTAGCAAGCCTCTCGCTTTATACAGTGAAACCCCTAACTAAGCCCTCCCCCCCCCCTCTCGATTTTTTTATAAAGCGCCATTTATACTATTTCTTTTTTAAATGTTTCATATAAAAATAAGTACAGAAAATGGAAGTACGAAAAATTGCTTAGAAAAGTGTGATTATACTTTATTTAATGCTAGAACTAAACCAAAAATCGATAAATTGTTGACCAAAACACTTATTTTACAACCCCAGTGTAACCCCATTTTTTGACAATTTATAATGCAATTCTAATTAATTTTTATTAAAAATTAATTAAAATTGCATAAATTGTCGAGAAAATGGGGTTACACTTGGAGTTGTAACTTTTTTAAACTTGGGATTGTGAACAGGGTTGCCATTTTTACTTAAGTTTAAGTAATTTACTTAAATTTGAGACCAAAAACTGGTGATAATTTGAGTAATTACTTAAATTTGGCTTCAAGAAACTTAAATTCGAAAAAGTCACCTGGCAACCCTGATTGTGAATTGGGTGTTTTGGTCAAAAATTTATCGGTTTTTGGTTTGTTTCTAGCTTTAAACAAAGTATAACCACACTTTTCTAAGCAATTTTTTTCGTACTTCCATTTTCTGTACTTATTTTTATATGAAACATTCATAAAACTTGATACAAATTGAAAAAAAAGAAATTTAGTTAACCCCGGAGAGGTGTCAAAAAACGGTTTTGTATTGAAGCGAAAATGCAAAAACCCCTAACTAACCCCACCCCTCCCAAAACCCCTAACTAAGCCCCCCTCCCGACTCTTAACTAAGCCTACGGGCTTAGTTAAGGTTTTCACTGTATTCAAATTGTCGGGAGTTTAATCCATCTAAGACAAAAAATTTTGACATATTTTTGATATATTCACAAAACTTGTCAAATGAGACCCTTCACCCAATACATTTTTAAAGAATTTTTTGGAAAATTGGTTTAAAATTTTTGTCTTTCATTTTTCTATTGAAACTATCCACTGAACCATATGATCGCTGACCCTGTCGAGATCGAACCCCTTATATACCATACATCTTTTCATATCAAATTTCCAGGTATGGCTGCATTCGGCGCACTTATCGCTGGCATTATCTCTGATACTCATGGTCGCAAGAAAGCTATCATGCTTGGGGATATCATCAACACTCTAGGTGCCTTCATATGCTGTGCTGCTTCCAACAAATGGATTTTATTAATAGGAGTAATTTTTCTAGGTGTTGCAACAGGTAATTTCAAAGTGAAGGATATTTATAAGTTAAGAATTTTAGGTATGTCCTCACATGAATAAATACTCCGCGGTTGTTGTAAAGATCAATGAAAACAACGTGGATATTTGGACAAACATTTCGTCTAGAGATTTTAATATTTGTAATGGGTATAGGTGAGTAAAAACAGTATTACATTGAACAGAACTTCTAGAAGTAAATGAAACAACACCTTTGTGTTTGTTTCATCGCAAGGCTACGAAACAACTTGACTTGAGCTCAATGTTTTCTCAGCGGGGTTAAAGTTTCGCCCCATAGTGTTATATAGCTTTCCACGCCATTTTGTATGACGAATCTAATGGTGTGAGTAATTCTTTGAAAAAATTAACCATGAAAAATTATACCGAAAAACGTTTTTTAGCTTGTCCTAGCGTATTAAACAAACAAAAAGTGCGCAGCCTGGGTCTGCGCGAAATTCTAATTATACAGATCGAGTTTGAAAGGCTATGACTTTCTCTTTCACCGCTATAGGAAGATGAGATGGATTAAATTTTAAGCTATACACGATATATAAGCAAATTTAGCAATTGCGATTATTGTGTCACCGATGAACGATGTGGTTTTTGCTCTCATCAAGGTGACCAAAATATCAAAGGCTTCTGCCTTCCTGTTGACCCAGTGTATGCTGATAGTAGATCAAATACTGGATATTGTAGTACACCTTTAAATAGGAAACGAAAAAAATCATATCAAATTACGAACATTAGAACCCAATAACAATTGGCACCATATAAATGTCGGCGCTGGCAAGTTGAGCATTGACACAAAGTATGAATGGGATCTCAATTATTGCCATACGCAATATGTGGCTTTGCCTATTGTTATAGCGATAATTTATTGTTGTTGCTATTCTACAGGTATTTTATTTTAACTTATTAAAACTGTTGAAAGGTCATATATCCCCCTCTTCTATGAAAAAACTGTTTAGGCTTGGCATACTCCCCTGGGTCATGAATGCCGAATTCTACACACTTTGGGCTCGAGCAACATTCATTGCATTGTCCACCTTCTCTAACTATGCTGCAGATTTAATTGTTTGTTTATCATACCTTAGTCTGAGTTTGGCCTTTACTAAATATGATAAGCGTTCCGTCACATGCCCTATATCCAATATCAAAAATTTAGGTCTATTTTGCGTCTACGCAGTTATTACGTTCATTGGGTTGATTTTCTTCATTTTTATGGTACCGGAGACAAAAGATGTCTCTATAGCAGACGTGGAATTACTTTTTATGAGCAAGGGAGAAAGGGAAGAGTTACATATGAAGATGATAAAAGAGCCGATAGACATTGTGGGTGAAACATGGGAAAGAATAAAACATCTTGAAAAGTTTTAATTTTTGTTACGCACCGCTTTGTATAGGGTGTTCCAAAAAGGCAAATTTTTGATTTTTGCACAATTTCTTCAAAAATTTTCAAGTTTTTTAATTTTCATCAAATTAACCTTTAGGGGTTTTCTATGCGTGAAATTGATTGTGCGCATTTCCGAACCTTGAAAACGTTCTTTATTCACTACAAAAATTAGCAAATTTTTGGTAACTTTTTGAAAGTATAAAATAAATTTTCTAACATACTGTATTTACTTCTCTCATTCCAATTTTTGACATTGTATATTACAAAATATTATTTCTGAATAAAATTTTTACGGCGAAAGTTAGCGTGGCGAGATTCGTTCGAACGTTATAGTGCCAATTTTACGGGCTTTAAAAATTTATATTTTTAAAAAATTTTCGTTTTAATAACTAGCCTAGCTTTTAAAGGCACTAGGCCTTTCATTGCCTTTTATTACAGGGCATGTCCCGATATAAAATGACTTCGTTCAATCAATTTTTCAAGTTCAATCAAGATCATCATGGAAAAAAGTGAAAGAGCATGAAAATAGTTTAGGCGTTGGAGATTATCTGTGCTTTTACCGTATTAAAATCAACAACGTCTTTAAAAAGTTATAGCCATCCGTAATCGAAGGCGACCAAGAAAAAACTCCGTAACGGTAAGGAGTGCCCTTTTAAAAGTGAAAATAAATGATATCCATCCTTCAAAAATTGGCTTGTTATAAATTTTTCATAAGCTAGAACATAACCTTAATTGGCCCATTGTTTGTTTTGGGTATACTTTTTTACGACGGCTTAAAGTTTACCTTCTTCATAGAGCCTATTCTTCTTCCTTATTGTGCCTTTTTTGAAAATCTCTGAAAACCTTTAATTTTTTTAGTAGCAATGAAATCCAAAGAACCTCCATATAAACCTGAATTAGGCGGTTTTATATATTGGCTATGTGCAGTGGCTGTTGTGGGTGGATTTATTTTTGGGTTCGATACGAGTATTTTGTCTCCAGCGGTTACTTATTTACAAAATAATGAAGAGATGAAGCCGTGGAGTGATGGGTGGAAAGATGTTCTCTTCTCTTTTAATTTAGGTCTGTATAACTACGGACTCATAATTTTTTGTATCTCTAAAGTTTTCTACAACTTTTGACAAAATTTAGCATATACAGTGTGGGCGAAAATAACGTTTTTTTAAATTATCGAAGATGTCTAGGAAAATTATGAGAAAGTTTTTTTCGGAAGCAAAATTAAAGGTGTAATTTAATGCAAGAAATCGATTGCGCATATTTTCGAAGCATTAAGAGATAATTTCTTGAGAGTTCAAAGATGGCCTTAAATGGTTCGAGCGCGCTTCAATTTGAATTTATTTATTGAATTTAACGAATAGGGAAGTTTTTAAGAGTCATTTTGAGTCAAAATTCGATTCGCAAAAAATTCAAAACCCTGTTCGAAGCTCAAAAACCCGATTTTACGTTGATTTTTTGAATTTTCTAACCTGTCTAAAACATTCTGGATAATTTTTTTCGGCCAAAATTTTTATCTAGCCGATGTATTTCATCACGGAGAACATTTCTAGTGTGGTTTCGAAAAAATCTGAGGAATTTCAATTTTTTGGCCATTTTTACACCTGGCACCAGGAGGATTTTTTTCTCAGATTTTTTCGAAACCACACTAGAAATGTTCTCCGTGATGAAATACATCGGCTAGATAAAAATTTTGGCCATTTACGCTTCAATAACTATATTCAGGTATTTACGCTTCAATAACTATATCCATTTCTGATTTTGGGTATTTTGAATTCTTTTCTAATGTGTGTAATTATCATCTTTGGAGTAATGTTATACAAGGAATCGTTTGCGCTAATTATCGATCCTCGAAAATGCTTCTTTTCTAATTATTCAGGGGAGGGAGTGGGTGAAAAAACGAAAATTGCTTAAATCATTGTATATCTCCATAAACTAATCAATATTCCAAAATATCCCATTTTCAACTTATCTACCATGCTTATTCTCCATATCAAATTCCAGGTATGGCTGCAATTGGCGCACTTGTTGCTGGCATCATTGCTGATATTTATGGACGTAAAAAGGCCATCATGCTTGGCGATATTATCAACACCATAGGTGCAATCATATGTTGTGCTGCTTTCACAAAATGGATTTTATTGATAGGGGTTATCTTTCTTGGTCTTGCTACAGGTATATTAAATTTGCTGCCATGCTAATAAATATAGATTCTAGGCATGTCCTCACACGCAGTTCCTCTCTACATAAGTGAATCTTGTCCGTCTTATTTACGAGGCAGGTTTATATTAAATTATCAGTTAGCTATAACTTTTGGCATAGTGATAGCATATACGGTTGGTGGTACTTTTTCTTATATTGATCCTGTTTATGTTGGATGGAGGTATGGTAAATTTCTTTCACTTTTCCTTACAGGTAAATCGAAATAGACCTTTGCTTCATCAAACAAAGGTTGAAAATTAGAACCAGACTCTGTTTCAGCGGCAAGGCAAAAAAAAATTTGATACTGTAATACCAAGCATTCTAGAGAGCCACCCGAAGAGAAATTACTACTAAGAAAATTTTTAAAACAAGCGGGGTTTGAACCAGCCTTGAAGGGCGCTTGAGATAAGCCCGTACCACCGAACCATGGAAACCTTGGAGCATAGATGAATAGGAGGGTCGTAAACCTTCTCGCGCGGCGCAAGGGGTCTAAAGGAAATTTTTGCGGTTTGCCCCCCCCCCCCGGCGGGAGGGGAGGGGGTAGAGAAGGGGATGGATTTTTTGGAAATTTTTTGCCTTTTGGCGCCCCCTATTTTTCGGGACCTTTGCGGCGCAGGGGGTCGTAATTACGACCCCCTATTCAAGTATGCCTTGGAGTCCATGGTTCGGTGGTACTGGGCTCAAGTCCTGAAAGGGCGACCTCGCGAAAAATTTTTTGACCTCTAGGTTTTTTATATCACCCCTCTTCGGTAGGAGTACCCCATTAGGTCAAAATTGAAAAATTTTTCCGATTCATGTTTCCATGCACAAAACCCCTCCCCTAGTACAAAAAATTAGCAATTTGGAGAACTGTTAGAAAATTTTGAATTTTTGTCCCTAGGTTTCATCCCCCCTCTAGTAGAGATATTCCTTGAGGTCAAAATTTTCTTCAAACCATGTTCCCCATGCCCGCAAACTCCGAGTACAGGAGTATCGTAGAGATGATTTTTCCCAGAGCCGGGACATATTTTTTTGGAATCAGGACAAAAATTCGTACTAATAAGCATTAGCTACCGCAAATAACAGGGCTATTGTTCTGAAAAAAATTGTTTTTCGTAAAATTTTCTTAAAAACCCTATATAGGTTTTTCGATGCGGGGAATCCGAAAAAACAAGCTTCCAATGTCTGAAAATTTTTTCTTGACACTATATCAACTAGCACCTTGTCTCAAAAGGAGTTTTTATGTCAAATTGATGCCAATCTGGACTGAAATTTTGTAATCGGGGCAAATTTACGGCTATGGCAAATCGATTGGCGATGGTTTTGTGAGCCAATAATTTTATTTTGGTTGCATTCAGCTTACCCCTTAGCCAAATATAGTAGGGGAGTCTCCAGGGTGCCACTAGGAGGAGCAACTTCACCTCCTGTGGCCCTAAAAAAATAGCACTGTCATTTGCGGCAGCTAATGCTTATTAGTACTCAAATTTTTAGGAAGATTAAGTTTTGTTCTTAACTTAAAGGGCTTAAGTTAAGAAAAAATAGATGTAACAGACAGACACAGAATTTCAGAAACAGTTAGTAAAGAATAACGATTTTTTCTAGACTAATGTTTGCCTTTGCTGCTATACCATCAATTATTCAATTTATTGGGTTCTGGTCTTTACCACAAAGTCCTAGATTTGCTTTTGAAAAAGAAGGAGTAGAGGCCTGTGAAAAAGTAATGGTTAATTTAATCAAAATGTAATTAATTCATAGATTTTTGAAAGAATCTATGAACATAACGAAGATTGGATACGATACGAAGTTGCAGAGCTACGCGCTGCTCATGAGCGATCCGAGAAAAATAAAGCGCTTCATAACGGTAAGTATATGGTATGTATATGTACATATGTAGATATATTACGAACATAGTTTACCTTATTTTTAGGGGTCCGTGTCATGTTTCGCATTTTCTTAACCCCCCATGTTCGAAAGGCCCTTTTCGTCGGCTGTGCATTACAGATTTTCCAACAAGCTTCTGGAGCCAACACTATTTTATACTTTGCTGACACTTTTTTCAAATCCGCCGGCATCACAGGAGATCATGATAGCATATTCCTATCCGTTGGACCTGCCGGTATGTAAAATTATGAATTTCAAATAAATCATATTTAGCTATAAACTTCTTTTGTACCTTTATTCCCATGTATCTAATCGAAGTCAAAGGTCGAAGGATGCTTTTGATTTCCAGTGGGATTGGATTATTTATAAGTGTTCTATTTATGGCGGGGAGTTTTTTGATGATCAATAAATACTCCGCAGTTGTGGTAAAACTTAGTGAAAGCAATGTGGATAGTTGGACAAACATTTCTACTAACGAATTTAATTTATGTAATGGGTATAGGTGAGTACAACTAACTTTATAGATTCACAGATCCGAGTTTGATAAAGTGAAGGTGGTTTACTAACTCTATGACAAAGAAAAGAGCAATTTAGACTTACTATGCACTCAAACTTAATTTAGCAATTGCGATTTCTGTATCACCGATGAACGATGTGGCTTTTGCTCTCACCAAGGTGACCAAAATATCCAAGGCTTCTGCCTTCCTGTTGACCCAGTGTATGCTGATAGTAGATCAAATACTGGATATTGTAGTGCACCTTTGGGTAGGGAGTTTTATACTTTCCTTCATCTTGATTACTTGAGATGCTTTACGACCAGTTTTTGAACACAATGCTGCAAAATTTTTTGAAAAAAACTCACTTTATGGGGTCTAGCGCCTCATCTTTACAGGTATTTTTTAGAAAAATATCTTTTTTGTATTTTAGGCATATCTCTTTGTAGGAATTGAATTGATAGATGGTTGACCACTCAGTGAGAAGATGGAAATAGTGCTACAACTTTTATATTGACACAGTAGAAGGTTTTCGATGCAATAAAAAGTTAATCGTAAATCTCTGCAAAAACTCGAATTTTTGACAAAGATCGGCATTTTTGACCTTTAAGTGGTGCTTTTTGTCAAGGACAGTTTCTGAATAAAATGTAGCCCAAATTCCCACGAAAATTTTGGCATATTAGGTTTGACTGTTTGGTAGCAATTTGACTAAGTTATGGCCATTTATTCCTGAAAAATGTTCATTTTTTGATGTTTTTAGCATTTTTAGACCTCAAAATCTATTTTAACTTTTTTTTGTTTTGTCCAAAACTGAGTTTTTTTTATCGTTTTGAGCAATAATAAAAAAATTTTTGGTCATTTTGGAATAATTTTAAAAATTTTTATCAGATTTGCTCAGAAAATGTTCGAGATGGCCCAAAACGATAAAGCAACTAATTTTTGGTCAAAAAGAATTAAGTTAACATAGGTTTTGAGAGCTCCAGGAATAAAATAGCCATAACTCAGTCAAATTGTTACCAAACAATCAAACCCAATATAACAAAATTTACGTTGGAATCTCTGCTACATTTATTCACGAACTGTCCTTGACAAAAAGCCTCATTTCCGAGTCAAAAATGCCGATCTTTGTCAAAATCCCGGTCAAAAAATCCGAGTTTTTGCAGAGATTTGCGATTAACTTTTTATTGAAGTGAAAACCTTCTACGGTGTCTATATAAAAGTTGTAGCGCTATTTCCATCTTCTCAATGAGTGACCAACCATCTATCAATTCCTACGAAAAGATATGCCTAAAATACAATAAAGATATTTTTCTAAAAGGTACCTGTAAAGATGAGGCGCTAAACCCCGTAAAGTGAGTTTTTTTCAAAAAATTTTGCAGCATCGTGTTCAAAAACTGGTCGGAAAGCATTTCAAGTTATCAAGATGAGAGGGAGTATTGATCTTATTATAGTGAGTCCAAAAAAGTAGAATTTATGATTTTTTTTGGACCTGAAAATTTATTTTAAAAAAAATGATCTCTCTACGAGTAATTTTATGAGAGGAATCGATTGCACTCATTCTTGAATCCTGAAAATATTGCATAAAATTATTCCTAGAAAAGTGATTTCCAGATAAAAAAATCCAATATTTGAACCAAAAACCCAATTTTCCCCTGAATCAGTTAGAGCATTTCCAGGGTTCGGTCGATTCCCCGCATAAAATTACCACTAGAGAGGCACTTTAAAAAAAATAAATTTTTAAAATTCACAAAAATCCACTTTTTTGGACTGCTCTTATTAAAAAGTTCTAAAATGTAATTTGAGCTTTAGGACACAATGGCTATTGGCACCATATAAATGTAAGTGCTGGAAAAGTGAGCATTGACACAAAATATGAATGGGATATTGATTATTGTCATACTAAGTATGCGGCTTTGCCAATTGTTATAGCGGCCATTTACTTGTGCTGTTATTCTATAGGCAAGCTTTATTTAGAGCCACTCATAAAACCTACAATTAAGACCACAATAACCCTACCCTTTTGTTAAAAAACTTTTCAGGATTTGCCCCACTTCCGTGGGTCTTGAACTGTGAGTTTTACCCATTTTGGGCTCGTGCAACATGTATGGCAATATCCACTTTCTTCAACTGGAGCATAGATCTAATAGTTTCTTTGTTATACCTTAGCTTAAGCTTGGCTGTTACTCGATATGGTAACGTCCCATACCAAAATTTCTATATCAAATTTAGGTTTATTTTTTGTCTACGCTGGTGTGACTTTCATCGGCTTGATTTTCTTTATTTTCATGGTACCCGAGACAAAAGATGTCTCGATAGCAAATGTGGAATTGCTTTTCATGAGCAAGCAAGAAAGGGAAAATTTTCACGTGGAGATAGCAAAAGGGCCAAAAACTTTTCTTGATGAAACTATTCAAAGAATCAAACATTTTGAGAGGTTTTAATCATGTATTATTTATGTTCTTACTATTCTTAGTTTGTCAAGAGCATAGGTATTGGAATCCCTTCCTAATTTTTGGGCTGGCTGCTAGTTGGATTTTTTATAAGCTGCTAGTTGAATAAAACATAGTACTTTAAAAAATATGTTAGTTGAAGCAAAAAAATAATTGAACCTCGATTTAGTGACCCTCCGATTTAGTGCCTCCTCAATTTAGTGTCCCTTTGAGCTCGGCCCCGGCGAGAAAATCTTTAGTGACATCTCGATTTAGTGCTCCCTAGGATCGGTCGCTTAGGGGAGCACTAAATCGAGGTTTAACTGTAGTATTTTTTTAAAATTTATTGCCTTTTTTGATTAAAAAGATACCAAATTTTTGTCTTTTCTCATAAAAAATGCAAGCTAAGTGCGCTGATAATTTTTTACTAGTTTGGTTTTCAGAAGCTGTGCGTTGGTAGTTATCTACCATAATTTAAGGGAGGTAGGGAGGGGTCCTACATGTATGGTCAAGAGTGATATGTATAATAGTGTTGTATACATGCGTAAGTAAAAGGGAGGACTGTCCCTCCGTCCCATAAAAGGCAATTTTGTGATTTTTTCAAAAATTTTCAAGTTTTTAATTTTCATTAAATTAACCTTTAGGGGTTTTCTATGCAAGAAATCGCATAGACTCCCTCATAGGATTAGTTTGGTGAAAATTAAAAAAATTTGAAAAATAGCGCAAAAAATTGCAAAATTTTCTCTTATTTGAGTCTCTGTATTTACTTCTCTTATTCTAATTTTTGACGTTGTATTGGGCTTAGCAATAAGTCGTGATCACTATATCCTTAAGTAAAAAGGTCATTGAAAAGAATTTCTCTACATTCGT
>JAQGBS010004265.1:0-10497 GCA_034698545.1 Acrobeloides obliquus
CAGGCTATCCAACTCCATATGCAAACTTTTTCTTCAAAAACCGACTCTTGAAGAATTCAAAACGGTATCAAATTGGTGAGATTTTTCAAGATATTAATGATGAGAAGTAGTGATGGTGTGTGGTGATAGGATCGAATTCACCACACCGATGTTTAAAGGGTGATTTTTCTCACAGAATTTTTTCCATGGTATTATTTTCACGGATTTGGTTCAAAAGATTTTTTAATAACAAAGTATATAAATTTTTGGAGCAACCACTACACAATAGGGGGCCACCTAGGGCCCCCTATTGTGTAGTAGTTTCCGCTTCAATGCATAACACGCCTTCCCTGAATCAGGGAAGCGTTTTTTTCGAAATATAATCATTTTTTCTAGAATATAATCATGATGTATGGTCTTTATATGTTTGGAACATCAGTGCAGAAGATGAAGGAACTTATAAAGTTGGTATAAGCAATCGGATTGGTACGGCCTTTAGCAGAATAACTATAAAGACGAATAAAGCTAGTAATGAATCCAAAGCCAGTTGGAGCTGAAACGGACTATATTATTAATCATTAAATCCCCAACTTGCTTGTAATGGCGTGGCTACAGTTGAGGACGAGCACTTAAGGATAAGACATTTGAGGACGGACATTTGAGGACGGTGATTGGAGAACGAGACATTTAAAGACGGAATGTTTGAGGAAAAAGGTGAGATATGCTTTTTTAGGCCCTAAATACCACCCATCCTCAAATGCCCTTCCTCAACTGTCGCCACACCCTTGTAATTGTTTTTATAACAAACATTTTATAATAAAACATAAAAAAATAAAACACAATTGTTTTTAACGAACAAGATTTTTTACTGGTGTCATATTCTTTTAATTCCTCAAGCATATAATTTCTTCTTTCCTTCCGATGTATGTGAATAGATTATTAAGGGTAAACGTAGATTATTAAGGATATGTAGAAGAGTAGTTCGGCTACAGTTTGAGTTGAAGCTGGACTTTCTTATACAACTTAAATGCCATCCAATTGTAAACCCGCAATCGGTCCCTACAAGGATGTGTGCAAGCTATAATTAAATGAGAAAATAGAAAGTATTATTTCAGAAATGTTGAGTTTTTTTCTATTATTTTCTTACCAACTAAATGTTTTACACGGTGCAAAAAGTTGAGACATCCCCAAAAATCTAAATAAAAAATTTTCACGTTGCTAATACATGATTAGCAAATAAGTTGTATAACAAATTTGTCGATTTACAAAAAATTTATAACATCATGCCTGAAAAATTGTCATATGAAAACATCTCATCGAACAAATTTCTGGTCAATTTTATAGCAATTTTTGGAGATGTCTCAATTTTTTACACATTTTTTCATAGCTGTATGATTCATGAATCCTTACTAAAAAGGTTTTAGATATTCTTATCTTATTTGGAATAAACTCAGTGGCGTAGTCAGACTTGCATAAACGATGGGAGACGATTTGGGATCGGTGGGAGAAGGGGGAGGTGGTCCTCATAAAAATGTAAAAATAGGGGGTCAAATTTGGATATTTCGAATTTTGTCAAAATAATAACGAGGTACCCTTGTTTTTTACAGATTTTTTTCCAAAACGGGAGGGGGGATCGCCCTTCCCTTGGGGCTACGCTACTGAATGAAGTTTAGAAAAATATGCTAGTTGAGGAAATATGACGACACCAGAAAAGAATAAAATAAATTATTAAGCAGAAAAGACATATGAATTATAAAGCGATGTTCGTAAATATAAAATTTTGAAATTCCCTTAACTTTTGCCAATCAACAATTCATATAACTTTTGAAAAAGTGCCTCAACTTTTCGGTACTATATGACTTTTTAGATAAGCAAATCATCGATCAAAATTTTTCAAAAAAATGACCCTAATTGCGGAACCCAGTCCCCCCGCTTCCTAGCAAAAAAATTTCAATCTTTGAATGTGCCCCACATGTTAAATAGCATCTATAATTTATTGCCTGAATGAGATAGTGGAAAGGAATGGTTGGCCGTCTATTTCAACAGTTAATATAATCAAAAAATCAACGAACAAAGCTACTTCAACCAAGAAAACTAACCAAAAAGATCATTTTTAATAAATAAATGAAGACCTTAAAGAGAGACAGGAGTCTTAAAATAGAGAACCGTGGCGGTTTACAATTAGTAGCGACGGCTTCTATACGGTGATTCTCGTCGACGTTTTCTCTCCGGTGATCCGCGACTTTCAATTGCCCTTATTCGATCTCTTTCTTCAGCCTTTTTAAGTTCCATCCGTTTTTGAGCCTAAATTCATAAGTATAAGTCCAGTGGTGTGCATAGAAAATTTTTTCGAAGAAATGAAGTGTAAAAATTCACACAAGTAACACTATCAACTATTCAAATTACTGTATATATTCAACAAACTACAAACGCTCGTGTATCTATTCGGAGAAGCTCTAAGAGGAAAAAATTCAAAAATTTTTGTAATCAAGTCGGGTATGAAGATCGTTTGAGATCGGTTTCGTCGTCAAAATCGAAGGATATCAATTTGATAGTGTTACTTGTCAGTCTTCTGGAGAAATTTTTCCTAAGGGGATTGAAAATTGTAATTCCAAAAGAAAATTTTGAAAAAAACAATTTTGTTGAAATACCAATTTTTCAGGCTGTCAAAAATGTCTAACCTTGCTTGATTTTCAATAAAATCGTGTTTATTGAGACGATTGGTCGAGAATTAGTCAAAAGCATAAAATTTGTTGGCTGATTCAATCGTTTTCGAAAATATTTCCGGAAACAATTGAATCAGCCAACAAATTTTATGCTTCTCGACCAATAAAATTTTATGCTTCATGACCAATCATTTCAATAAACACAATTTTATTGAAAATCAAGCAAGGTTAGACATTTTTTGATATGCTTAAACAAAGCCTCAACAAAAAATTGTTTCCAAATCTCCTTCAGAATATTTTGGCAAAATAATTCCCAAATTAGGAAATTTCTTTTCATAATTTCAAAGTGCCTTTAAATTTATATAATCGTATAACTTCTTTTATCAACCTCCCCCCATTATTAATTAAATAAATTAGCAACGATTTACCTCTTCGTCCGATAAAGGTAGATAATAAATTGAAGGCTGTGTTTTAGTCTTAAGAAATAGTGTTTCCAAAGTCTTCGTCGGTTGTTGCTCCACTAAAACTTGATTATACAGGATGCGTGAAAAGTTCGTGATCACTTCTTTTTAAAATGTTGATATTTTTGACTATAGAAGTAGATTTTTGACGAAATTTTCGACATTTCTAGGGGTTTTCTATGCGTCGAATAAGAATCTGTCGTTATTTTTTCTCATAGACCATGATAATATGGTCAAAAATGGCTTACAAAAGACCTTTTTTGAGATTTTACCTTCATAGGTACCTTCCCATAGTCAAAAGTTATCTAAATCGATTGAAATTTGGTATCTAGGGGGTTTTTCGACATAGAAAACACGAATCCGAAGGAATTTTTTATTTTGGCAACTGGAAAGTACTCTGAGAGTAAAATCCCCAAAAAAGGTCCGTTTTTGTAAGCCATTTTTGACCATATTCCCAAGGTCTAGGAGAAAAAATAACGACAAATTCTTGTTAAACGCATAAAAAACCCCTAGAAATGTCGAAAATTTAGTCAAAAATCGACTTTTATAGTAAAAAATATCAGCATTTTAAAATGAAGTGATCAGAAACTTTTAAGAGGGTGCACTCGGTCGAAAAATTTCTAAAATATAAGCAAAAAATCAAAAATTTTAGCCAAGGCATAAAAAATGGCTTTTTCACCAAAAAGGCAATTTTTGCATCAAAGTCGACCTAATTTTTGCAATTTTTTAAAAATCTCGAAAAAATTATCATAATCCTTCATTATGTTTTTGCCCAAAAGTTTGGAAAAAACATAAGGGAAAAGGACCAAGCTAAATTTCGAGAATCTTGGAACCCAACCGAGCGCCAGACCCCCCTCCACCCCTGTTTGTCCCCCTATGATGCACTTGCACCCTTGGTTATGCCACTGCTTTAAATATAAAAATTACCTTTCTTTTCCTCTTCGACACGATCACTGTATCGGCGAGCTGGTCGATCCTTCTCATGCTTCTTAAATTCACTCTAAAATTTTTATTCAAATATTTAGATAACAAATTTAAGCCAATTCTCGTATCAGTAGCTAAAAATTACCGTTTCCAATTCACGTTCCTTTTTAAATCCATTACCCACTGAACTGTCCTGAAAATGACAATCATAAAATAAAAATTATTCCATTCAAATATAAAAAGGATAAAAATAGGAAAATATGTAAAGTACTAGGATTTTCGAAATATCAATGTGTCAAAACAAGATTTGAAAAATCGGAATCAAAATTTCGAAAAATCTGTGAAAAATAAATGTAATTATCTGACGAGTTATGTTCTTTAAACGAAAAGGATTGTAAGAACCATTTTTGATCACTTTGATTGTATCATAAATAACCTATATGTTTATTAAGTAACACTTATTCGATTCAAAATTCTACATAAAACTTAAAGTTTACAGGGTGTTCCAAGAAAACCGCCATTTGGTCATTTTTTGCAGAAAATTTTTCCCTAAAATTACTCATTAGGGATATTTTTATGCGAAAAGTCAATTTCGCGCATCAAAATCCCTTGGAAACACTTGACAGGCCATGAAATATATAATTTTTGTATCTTGTTCAATTATTTTCGGTAGTAATAAAAAAAAGTGGACAAAAATCATTACAAAAAATTTTTTGTTTCTCGGTTATAACTTGTCTAGACGAATCGATTAGTATCAGTTTTCCGAAATCCCGAGTAATTTTCATATTCGCCTAACAATCATAAAAAAATATGGAAACAAATCAACGCTTACTTTGTTTTCCACTGTAACTGTTAATTTCAAATCATCTGATGAACCAACTGCCAATTCTTCATCTTTTATATTCAAGCGCTTACGTAACTAAAAGTGTAAATAAGATTATAATTAAAAAACTTTTTCGCTTACGTTATCTTCTGTTGTATAATCAATTCTTAAGGAGCGATCGTTAAAGGGTGGCCATTTGACATTGTTAAATCGTTCCCGTGCAGCTTGAGCTTGCTCTTCTGTTTCAAACTTTGCAATGCATTGGCTCTGAAAAATAGTTTAGTACATATTTAAAAATTGCATCATATTCAAAATATAATAAAATAGAGTCCGCCGAAATGTGAACCAATAATTTTAGAATGACTGTTGAACCGAACCGATTAGTTTTAACCAGGGGTGCCAAGTCTGCTAATGTTTTCAAAAAAGTGCTGACTCTGAGATGTCAAATCTGGCAAAATGCTGATTTTTCAGTATCAATTCTGATTTTTGAAATGCGAAATTTTGTCAAATTTATAAGAAATATAATGGAAAATTAGCAGCATTTTGCTGATTTTTGCTCCTAAAATCTGAATTTTGAAGTCAGATTTGATTTTGAACAAATTTCCTTGGCATCCCTGGTTTTAACTGAATGGTTAAAACTTTTCACCAATCGGTTCAAACAGAAACAAAAAGCCCGAACCAATAAATTTTAAAAATCGGTTCAAACCAATGGGTCGGAACAAATCTGCAAAATGGTCCATTTGAATTTGGCAAACTCTATACCGCAACTGAGTGATACATTGAGGGCTATGTAGAACCATGGATTTCTCGATCCGATAAGAAATCTTTCAATTTTGCACTTTAAGAAAAGTTAGGTCTGGACGGCTAACAATTATATTTCGGATCATTGATGCCTCTAATATATTACAATCCCTAGCTCCAGGACTATTGAGCATGCGTTAAAGACCCAAGTAATTTGTAACTCCTGTGCTGGGATTCGCACCCCTCATCCTTATGAAAATGATCAGGTGAGATGTGATAAAAAAAATTCGTATAGAAGATTATAATTAATCCATCATTACAATTATGATAGATGACACATAGATCCTTACCTTAATATCATCTAGCCAAACATCGCCTACAATTGTTCCACAAGTAGATAACAAATCTTTCAATGCCTTCAATGTGAACGGGCGTTTGAGACAACGAATATGAATGAGGTTGCTAACTGGGTAACTTAAAATATATTATTATTGATACATCAATATATAGAGTAAGATTCATATTTAATTTTCATCAAATAGTTCATATGAAGTATTTTCTATGCGAGGACTCAATTGCGCGCATTGTCGAACATTAGTTGAAACTAGGGTTGGCGGAAAAAATTTTCCCGTTTCCCGAAATCGGGAAAGGTTTTATAACTTTTTATAGTGAACTCTGCGTAGTTTGACGTTTTTGGACAAAATATTCTTCATATTTACAAAAGACAGGAATTCCGAGTGAAGCGTAAATGAAAGACTTAACGCTTTTCTTAGACCTTTGGTCGACTGATTTCGCTTTTTGTAATAAAATCGTCTTTTATTATCTCGACGAATCGCCATGAGTTTCTTAGGCTCTCTTGGCCATAGGAATTCGTGTGCTTTGCTGTTTATGTTTGGTGGAATATACATGCTAATTCAGAGACAGGGAAGCGTTTTCAAGGTTCGGCAATGCACGCAACCAATTTCTCGTATAGAAAAACACACAAAAATTTTGAAACAAAATAGCGCAATAAATGGTATTTTTAATTCATCCTGTTTATCACTAACAAGATAAAAATTTTATAGTTCCATAAAAAGATTACCGTGCTGGAGAAGAAGCACGAACGCGAACCAAACCATCCTGAGTCACATTTTCGCTTTGGTCAGTTGTAGAATCTTTAGATTCTTTTGCGGCGTTAATAAGCATACGTTTTCCGGGTTCTTTTATTCCGCTTTCTTCTATAATTTCATATCAGTAAAGTTAAATAGAGTTAAAATTCATACCTGTTTTTGCTGTACTTTCAACTTGAGTGGCTGGTGTTGTTATAGCTTCAATCTTTTGAGGCACCTAAAAATCATAAATTTAATAAAGAATATATGTATAAATAATTTACAGGACTACTAGAATCATCGTGCTTGTCTTCATCATAATCAAGCTCCTCATCTGCAGCCTTCTCCACTCTTAAAGATCGGCTCTGAACTACTTCGATGACTGGACTCTCTAAAAAATTATAGTAAATTCAGTGACGTAGGCAGGGGGCGCGGGCCTCCCCCCCCCATAACGAAAAAATGAAATTTTTTTTCTAATGATCTTCTAATTCTTCATCTTTCATATGTGTCTAGCTATGACACTGATAACAGCTCATAAAAATTTAATAACAACAAAAATACCTTGATGAAGCCCAGAATCTTGCTTTCCTTCTTCGTCATCAATCTTTGAAGTGCTAGTTATTGGTTCAGGCGTCTCAACACGCTCGCCGTTTTCACTAAACATGCTTTCAACAACAAAAATAAGTCAATAATAATATATGTTTCGCGGTTCACGAAGTCTGTGAAGCCTCTCGGTCCGCAAATCAGGAAGGTCATATCTACCGGTTTTTTTTCATGCCAGGAACACGATTTCGACGTTATTTTTTAGTGTCTCATCGTGTAGAGGTCGGGAAAATTAGAAAAATGTGGTATATACGGAATCGTGTTCCTAACATGAAAAAACCCTAGATATGACCTTCCCGGCTCGAGAGGCTTCAGATTTTGTGAATTTGAACACATATGTGATACCTTAAGCTTGTCAATGAACGATCATTATCAACTGTTTCAGCAGCAACTTCAATGCCATCGCTAGATTGAAATTCCGAACTTTCGACACCCTTTTTCGATGTCTCTTCTGGTATATTTCGAGGTAAAATTTTAGATGTAGTACTTTCACTTGGCTGTACTTCTTGAATTTCTTCAGCTTTAGATAACTTTCCCTTCGGAATAGTTATTGGAGTTTCTGCCTGTACAACTTCAGATTCAATGTTTGAACCGTTTTCTGTCGGACCTTCATCTTCCATCTTTTCAGCTACATTTTCTGGGATAGCTTCTTGTGTTGAATAATCGCTAAAATTTCGTTTATAGTCTCATAAATTTGAATACATCACTCTAAAAAGTGTGTCAAAAGATTATGAATTTTATTAAACATTAGGTTTGCATATAATGAATTTTTTTATAATTTTTTACTTTTTTCTTTGGAAATGACCTCACTAAAGGTAAATTTATGCAAGAAATCGATCGCGCACATTCTCGAAGCATGAAAATGCTATCCTGACCCCGATTCAGGATAACATATTGAAGCAAGAATAAAAAAAGTTCGAATTTTGTCAACAAACAACAGCTCTTTCCTGATGAACAATAGTATTTTCAGGTTTCAGGAATGTGCGCAATAGATTTCCCGCATAAAGTTACCCCTAGAGAGATCGTTTCCAAAAAAAGAATTTTTTTAAATTTTGGTAAGACTGCGTTCAAGCATGTCAAAAATGTAACTTTGCCGATTTTTCAATAAAATCGTGTTTTGAAACATTGGTCATGAAGAGTAAAATTTTATTGGTTTTTTGTTTATCGACCAAAATTTTATGACCAATAGTTTCATCAAACACGATTTTATTGAAAATCAAGCAAAGTTACATTTTTTTGACAACTTTTTTTACATGCTTGAACTCAGCCTAATTACCATTATCAAAACACATCTGTGACTTACCTTTGTGCTTCGTTTTTTTCTGAGGTAATTGCACTATTATCGATCTTTACAGCTGTATCTGGTTCCTTCGCAGATTCTATGAGGTTTTCATCTATTGATTCGGGAATTGGCAACTCGGTTTCAAGCTTGTCCTTTGTAGGAGATGCTTCAACATTATCTTTCGTCTTAACAGAATTGTCACTACTGATTCTGGAAGAGCGGCGCCTAGTAGGAGAGCCTTCTTCTGAATCTGATGTTTTTGCACGAACCATTTCTTAAAATATTGGAGAATTATATTATAAAGATGTCGCGAAAGCATTTGCATCGCCTATGATTCCAATGTATAAAAAATCAAACCTGCGTCTCTACGTGCTGCTTTCAAAGCTTGTTCCTGTGTAGCAAGATATTGCGCAACCAATGGATTTACAACAGAAGTTATTGCTGTCTAAAAAACATTCAAAAATAAACCTTTATAAAAGTATACAAGGGGCGGAGAAGTCTTGGCAAAGGATGTACGAAGTCCTAACATAGGATGCAAAAAGTCCTAGCATAGAATGTAAGTCCTGACAAATTCCCAATACAGTCAAACCTCGATTTAACCCCCCCCCCCCTCGAGGAGGGAGCGTTAAATCGAAGTTTG
This sequence comes from Acrobeloides obliquus, assembly GCA_034698545.1. NCBI lineage: Eukaryota > Metazoa > Nematoda > Chromadorea > Rhabditida > Cephalobidae > Acrobeloides > Acrobeloides obliquus. The sequence continues at coordinate 9,208 of JAQGBS010004265.1, forward strand.
AATGTAAAAAAATCTGCAATCTCGTCTGTAAATCCATTAAAACTAAAAATTTTCCTATTTCAGGACTTGTTGCATTCTATGCCAGGACTGCTCCACACAAAGATAAAGGCAGTCGATTCTTCGCAGGAGTTTTTGGCAGACACGTAGCGAGATATCGGATATGGAGGGGGGGGGGGGGTAATCCGGAAAAAAAGAAGATATTAATTCCGCAATTTAATTCCTGGACATTAATTCCGAACTTTAATTCAGCGGACTTTAACGGGGCAGTGCACTAAATTAAAGCCAATGGAATTAATGTCCAGGAATTAAAATTATCGAAATTAATGTCTCAGTGCTGAATTGCAGGCGCGTATCTACTTCTTAACAAAAGTGTAAGTCGTGGGGGTTAGCGACTTCACCAGTGGCTTGAACCGAAACTTTTTTCTGCGGCCCACCTCCGCCAGGGGTGGAGCTCACTCCGGGACGGATCTAGGACAGCCTAGATAGGGGGTGATGGCGCAAAGCGCCGCGCCGTCTCCTCTTATCTAGGCTATTCTTGATCCGTCCCAGAGCGAGATCCATCCATCCCTGGCGGAGGTGGGCCGCAGGAAAAATGTAGAGCACTTGGGTATGTTGTAACTCAAACGAAATTGTACTTTTTGTTAAAGAAGGGAAAGTAGATACAGCCGAAAACTCTGAAAAAATATTAGGTAGTTGAATGACCCCATTTGAAATAATAAGAAATGTTGGACTCTTAAAAGTTGATTGGACTCCTAAAGTGTAATAGAGCCTAATTTTTTTATTTGACTAAAATCATAAGAGGGGACCCTTAGGGCCGCCACTAATACGTTCGGACGCCGAATTTCCGAATGCGTCCGAACGCCTTAAACTTTAAAATTTTTCCGCTAATAGATAGAACTTTTTATGTTTTATCTATTAGCGGAAAAATTTTTAAAGTTTAAGGCATTCGGAAATTCGGCGTCCGAACGTATTAGTGGCGGCCCTTATGTTTTTTCGCAATTGCCCCCCTCCCTCGCTACGTGGGTGGTTTTTTGTGAAATGTCTACCCCAATTATGCATCAAAGAAGTGTATTCCGAAACGAGGGTCATGTGATGTTTCGAAACTTGACATTTCGAAACCTGATCTCGGTCATTTTGTTGACATTTTCGATGGGTTAGCCACATTTTCTTGAAGAATCGGCTATGGAAACTCCAAATCTGAACGAGTTTTTTGGGGTTTTAATAGAGGTTTGACTGTATCTAAAAAAGTTTCGAAATATCAACTTTTCTTATTTTTTTAACTCTATAATC
>JAQGBS010004266.1:0-10493 GCA_034698545.1 Acrobeloides obliquus
GAAAAGCTTCTAATCAAGGCCTACCTGGTAAGTTGGAAATTTATTTTGATGGTTTATTTAATTTTTTTAGGCCCACCTGGAGCATCCGGGCCACCAGGAAATCCTGGGCTTCATGGGCCTAACGGTAATCCTGGACCTGAAGGTAAATCTGGAAACCCTGGTGAAGATGCATCTTACTGTCCTTGTCCCTCAAGGACACATGAACTCAAAGAAATATTAGACATGACTGAAATTGAATATGAAGTTTCTTGTGATGAGCTAGAATCAGATGCGCTTAAAATAATTTGTAGACAACTTCAAATGGCAGACCGACGAAACAGAGTAAATTTTTTAAGGGGTAACAATTGCGGCCTGTTCTCCGAAAAAAATTTGTTTGAAAATTGTTGTATAAAATACATTCCTAGGGGTAATTTTATGCGAGAAATCGATTCCGCGCATTACGAAGCATGAAAACGCTTTCTTGACCCTGATTCAGAGAATGGGGTGGGTGTATTGAAGCGAAAATCAAATATTTTTGGATTTTTATGAGAAAACCGTCGATTCTTAGGTTTTTTAGGCGGGAAATCGATTGCGCACATTCCTGAAGAATGAAAATGCTTCCTTGATCCTGATTCATGGAATGGGGTGGGTGTATTGAGCGAAACTCAAACAAAAAAATGTTTGATTTTCGCTTCAATACACCCACCCCATTTCCTAAATCAGGGTCAAGGAGGCGTTTTCATGCTTCATAAGGGTGATTTTATGTGGGGAATCGATTGCGCGCATTCCGAATGCTGAAAATGCTTTCAAGTTTTTTCGCGCAAACCATTTTTCAAGGTCTTGGTCTCAAATTGTTTGTGATGACAGTAGAAAAAAAGTTATGCCATTAGATTTTTGATTGTAGGAGAAAAATTTTCGGCTAGACCCAAAACTATGGTCTTTTTTTGGCTATTTAGCCAACAAGATCAAAAAATAAATTAGTCATTTTGGTCACTAAAAAATGTCTAAAAACAAATTATTCATTTTCATTTTTAGACATTTTTTGTTTATTCAATTTTCGAAAAAAATTAGAAAAAAAGTGATTGGCTTGGGGTTTTATTTTAAAAATGGATTTTTAAACAAATCTATGAAAGAATGAAATATCTTTTGTAAACCTATGAATATCCTATATATCGACAAAGACGACCAGCAACAATTATAAGGGTACTGCGATATGATTTTAGATGGCTAAAAAGTGCCTTTCCCCATTGCCGACCTTTCTCTTTACTCCTCTGGAAAGATTTTTTCATAGCGACTGCTACACACTTTAGTGTAATCCTACTACTACAGGGTGAAAAAACGAGATTTTTGCGATTTTCAAAATTTGTCCTACATTTTTTATAGCTAAATTGTAAACCAGAAGATGGAGTTGAAAAATGTGTAAATGGTAGACTCCAGATAGTAAAACTTCCTGCTCCAAAAGTTGAAAAATGCCGGAATATTAAATGTATATGCGAGGAGATGAAGGGTACTCGTTGAATAATTACAGAGTGGTTAAAAAAGTGGAATTTTTGTGTTACCCTTCTAGTGGTAATTTTTGTATAGAATTATTATGCGCGTTCTTGAAGCGCGAAAATGCTTCTTGGACCCTGGTTCAGGAAAAAATTGAGTTTTTGAAGCGAAAATGGTCGTTTTTCTCATTTTTGTAACTGAATCATGGTCGGGGAAGCGTTTCCGCGCTTCAGAAATACGCACAATCGATTCATTGCTTAAAATTACCCATAAAGAGGGCATTCAAAAAATTTCGGATCACACGTGGGCGCTTGGTCAGTCGTAATTTTTTTAAAGCACAACCCCACAATCCTAGTCTGTCGTAACGACAAACCAAAATAATAAAATCATCCCCTCCCCCGGCACGACCCTCTTTCTTCTCCCCCCCCCCCCCCCAGCAACAACCCTCTCGAACCCTCGGTACAACCCTCCGACCCTTCTCTGTCCGTCACGACAAACTACGACACCCCTCAGCCCACGTGTGTTTCGGATCCCAAATTAATGTAAAAATCATAAAATTTCATTTTTAAAATCACATTGTAATAAAAAGAATTTTCTAAATTTTTTACAGGAAAATTCGTATTCAAGAAACGAAGACGCATAGCAAGAAAGGCTTATGGCGATGAAGAGGTACTTCTTCAAAATACTGAACAAAATGTTAGAGGCGGTAATAGTTGTATATTGCCAAACGGAAAAGTTTTGAAAAAAGCTGTTCGCAAAGAAATTCGTATGCTCACTGATGATGAGCGGAGAAGATATTTTGAAGCTATACTTAAGATGAAAGAAGCCGCAATGTAATTTTTTCACACGAAAAAGCTTAATCGTTTTTTAAGACATGACCGATTTACCGCTTGGCATTCGATTGTTGGTTATGGTGGTGGTGCCCATGCTGGACCAGCTTTTCCTGGTTGGCATCGGGAATTTATTAAAAGGTATAAATCAAGCTATATAACAAGATTTTTAAAATTATTTTTAGATATGAAATTGCTTTGCGCCAATTCGAGCCAGAACTTGCTGTGCCTTATTGGGATACTACTCTTGATGCAAATCTACCCGATCCAACTCATTCTATTTTATTTACAGAAGATTTTATGGGAACAAATAGCAAAAATGACTTCATCCGTGATTATTTCAATATTTCAATTGATGTTGACACGAAGCCTTTTGATCGCTGGAACACACCATCTATTCAAAATAAAACATCAGATGGAAAAATGGTTAACATTATTGTGAGTATTTTAAAAATCATAAATATAAAAAACCTATTCCTGTGTCCATACGTGCGCGATCGAGAGATTTCGGAAAAAAGAGACCGCATGTCAATGAGTCAATCAATTGACATGCGGTTTTAAAAAAAAATAGTAGGCATGGAGTAGGTGTGCAGGAAAAAATGAAGTACTCTAAAAATCAATTTATTCAATTTTTTAAGATTTTTTCAAAGAGGCATCGTATCATTCCTGGATGTCAACTACGTTTTTGGGTAAACCCCTAGTGAATCAAAAATTCAATTTTTCAAAAAGTGATTCAAATTGGCTAATTTTTTTATTCGGAGTTTTCAACATGGGAAACACCGGTGCCAATTTTCACTTTTGACCTAAGGAGTACCTGATGATCGGAAATCGAAAATCGAACTGTCAAAACTTGTAAAAACGATCGGAAAACGTTTTTCTGACCCAGAAACAATTTTTAAGTCAATTTGAAGTCGAACTGGTCCATATAAAGTCAGATTTAAACCACTAAAAATTCGATTTGTTAAAGAAAAATGATGCCATTTTTGTAACGCATTTTTAGCCATGAAAGTTTTGAGGCCAAAGTTCGGGCATCATAATTTGTGTCATTCTACTCCTAATAAACGCAAAAAGACTTATTGAAAAAGATTTATTCTTTAAAAATACAGCTTTGAAAAAATCCTATTTTTGGCATTTTTTAGCTTTAAACCGCTCTATCTATGCAGTGTTAGAGTTTTAGCAACTAATTTTGTTATTTTTACCATCAAGTCGGATATGCTCTTTCAGAATATACCGGACTTTCTTAAATTCTTGACCGTCAACTCGTCTTTGTTCCTTGTAAGAGTTGCACCTAAATATTGGGGGAGGGAGCATAATATCGGTGCGTGAAGCGTGCGTCAGGGGCTAGTAAACAAAATGATTTTTAGCCAAGTTCTCGAATTAGAAGACGATTAACCTTTAAACATCCTCCAAATGGACCATATCCAATTTTACAAGAAGATATTGAGTTTATTCTTTCTAATGGGAGCATAGAAAATATTTTAGCTCCAAGATTTCCTCAAAAAAAGGTAAATTTTGTTTTAGACCACACTCAAAGGATAGATATGCCAAAACGCCTCCAATGCAAAATTGAAAAAATTGGAGTCCCCTAAACAAAATGGCTCTATTCTAGTTTCTGAGTCCAAACAACTTTTATGAGTCCGATCAATAGTTTATGAGTCTAAACCTAGTTTTATGAGTCTAATGATATATTTACATAATTTCAATCAAAATGATCTTTAAACAAATTTGACCTTAGGCTTAGCCTAGCCTTAGGCTTAACTTAAGTTTGTTTTGCTAAGCTTTAGAACTAGCTTAGCCGATTGCACGCATTTTTAAAGCATGGAAAATTTTATCTGATCTTGATACAAGCTATTTTCGCTTCAATATCCTGAACCAGCGTCAGAGAATCGTTTTCAAACTTTGTCATTGCACGCAATATACTTGCACAGTAGTGTGTTTAGAAAAGCTTAAAAATTGTTTAAAAGTCATTTTTTGACAAATCAGAAAGGTTGACAATCGGGATAGGGGTAGCGAAAAGGTCCACAACCGGGATTGAGGCAGCGGTTTGATTTTTTTGAGGGGATGCACTTTGTTACAGAGGTTTTTTAGATCCCAGTTTATAAAAAATTATTTAAGGGATGCTCAATACATTCTTCTGATGCAACTTTTGAGGTTATACATGGTAGTATACACACATTTGTCGGTGGAGGAAATCCATTTCCAACTGGGTCAGCTGATCCCCCTGTCGGGCATATGGGAGATCCGGTAAGATTCTACCCAAAAAACGATTAAATAATTTGAGCGTTTTTTCAGGCAACATCAGCCGCTGATCCAATTTTTTTCATCTTTCATAGTTTTGTTGATTATATTTTCGAAATGTGGAGACAAAAACATCAAGTTTAATTTTTAAAATTTTTCTTTAATAGATTTACTAATAGAGCCGTGAAGAAAGAGAAACAGAATATATACCTGATGATGAACTTTGCCATGTAAAAGATCATTTCAAAGATGCCGAAATGTCTGTATTCTCCGATGAAGAAATGCCACTCAAAAATATCGATGCCTATAGCAATATTGTAAATTTTGAATAGGTTCTTACATAATAAGTTCTTTTTTAGTATACGGATTTTCTTTATGAATTTGCACCTAGACCAAATTGTTCCGCTCCAGATTATGATTGTGGCTCAGAGTAAAATTTTAATAAAATATAGTACTGGGAGCCAAACGATCCTTGCTCGAGAGGTTGTGACTCCGAGCGGCACTCCCGAGCGACGCTCCCCGTTAAAAAATGTATTAGTTATTAATAATACAAGATGTGTTAAAAGTTCGTGTACACTTTGTATTCGATTTCGGCCGCCGTATCTTGATTATTTTAACGTTTCTAATGCTGATTTTTTATATTCGGTGGTTTTTCCACATGGAGAATACAATGCCGAATCTATTTTTCAATTTTGACATAAGGGCAGGGTTATTTCGGTTATGGTTATAACCATAACCGAAAATTTCAAAAAATTCAAATTTCAAAAAACTTTTTTGAAAAATTTGAATTTTTGAAAAAATTTTCGGTTATAGTTTCGGTTATGGTTCCGATTATGGTTTCGGTTATGGTTACCGTTATGGTTATAACCGTAACCATAACCGAAACCCAATAACCGTAACCAAAATAACTCTGCCTAAGGGATACCCTAATTTGTTTGCTATATTTTTTTTAAAGTGTACACGAACTTTTGACGCACCTTGTACTGGGGGCCGATCGCCTCCGGCGCTGTTTCTCCAAGAGTGACTCCAAGAGGCACTTTCGAGCGCTTCGAAACCTACTTAAAAAGTTGAATTTTTTATTTTTTGAAAGTTTTACACATGTGTAAATTTTATGCAAGTAACAAATTTTTCCGATTCAAAACATTCCTGCCGTCAAAATTAAAAAATTTCTTCGAATCCGTGTTCTCTCATACCCGAAAATCCACAAGTATAAGAAATCAATTTTTTTTTAAATTTTTGAAAATTCGAATGACTCCAAGCTTGCCTTGGTCTCCTGAGGGCAAAAAATGAAAAAAATTTTGTCTCATATTTCTATATCAATCGTCTTCTCTCATCGTCCTCCATAACTTTTTTCTCACCATCCTCTATAATTTTTTTTACACATTAATAGTAGTAGTATATAGTTCGTTTCAGCTGGAGTAAAAAAATGTTGGGGACCCATACCGGAATCGAATCTGTGGGCCCAACTTTGATTAACTTGCCAGATCTGACGGGTGATTTATTTATCCACTGCATTATGGATCCCCAACCTTTGTTCCCTTCAGCTGAAACGAGCTATACAGGGTGAAATTCTGTGATTTTGGGAAAGGAGTTTTTCCCATTCTAAAAACTAACTATCTCGGGGTAATTTTATGTGGGGAATCGATTGAACGTATTCCCGAATGCTGAAAATGTCGCATAAAATTTATTATAGAAAAGTTGTTTCCAGGAAAAAATGGAAAATTATCATTTCGCTTAAGAGCCCCAATTTTTCTCCTGAATTAAGGTCATGGAAGAATTTTCAGGTTTCGGGAATGTAAACAATCAATTCTTCTGAGTATATGACTTCCGGAACCTCTAGCGCTAAAGGATTATACTATCATACCGGGTTTATATAGTGATTATGAAAGCTCTAGTTGTGCTCTAACAGAATATATAAAAACGCCATTTTCCATGGGCCACATAATAATGTTTTTAAAATTTAGTTATCTTTTCTGCGACCGGTCTCATAAAGTTATTCAATGTGCATCAAAAATAAAAATCGGTGGTAATTGTACTGGATATACTAAAGGTAATTACAGGGTTCATAAAGACAGTATTTTTGCGATTTTTACTAGATTTTTTCAAAATTTTAAGCTTTTTAAAATTTTACCAAAATAGCCCTAAAGGGGGTCTTCAATTGATTGCGCTTATTGATAAATTTAGAAAACGCTTCTCTGACCTTGAATTAAACTATTTCACATAGAATTTTAGACTAATTTATGCGAAAAATGCTAAATCAGAGGTGGAGGAGCGTTTTCAAGGTTTGAAAATGAGCTCAATTATTCTCATAGAAGAAACCTCATAAAGTTATTTTGAAATACTTTTTTTCTACATCCCCATAGAACTCGATTCTTAGAGATAACGTGTCTTAAAAAAACTTTAAAATTTTGAAAAAGTTTAGATAAAATCCCAAAATTCGATTTTTATGCGCCACCCTGTACATTTAAACATGTAAATTCAAAAATAGAAAATTAAGACCAACTCAAATAGGTTACATTTTTAAGCATAAATAAGTACGATACTTCATATATGAATAAGTGGTCTAAATTTAGAAATTTTGATAGAAGGGGAGAATGAAAAGCCAAAATTTTGGATGTCTATGAATATATACAGTGTGAGGAATAAAAAATGAGATTTTTGCGATTTTTATGTTAGCATGAAAATCGCATTTTATCGGTTAAAATTTTGTCTTTTGACCTAATTTTTTCCAAAGCGTAGAAAATCGAATTCTCTACATTATTAAAAAAGAATTAGGTCTAAAAACATTATTTGACCTAGAAAATGCAATTTTCCTGCAAATATAAAAATAGTAAAAATCTCATTTATTGCATCACTCTATAGCATACGGGCTCTATTGCAGTTTAGGGGTTCTTTCAACTTTTAGGGGTCCAAGTAATAGGGTCCGATCAAATTTTGTGTATATTGTATGTTATAAAATCTTTATTTGTATACCTATATAAGAGAAAAATTAACTAAAATAGTAATCTAAAACTATATAATATTTATCATTTATATTTGATCTACAAATATAAAACCGGCGCAAAAGTCCCCCACTCTATACCCCCGCATTTCAATATATTTGTTGATTAGGCTTAGTTCTAGGTTTAGGCTTACTATTGTGATCTAAAGTCAAGTCTTACCGTTTTATGGTTAATTTCTATTTGTGTAGTTTATATTAATTTTTTAAATATAATATTACATTTTACAAACATTGGACCCTTAAAAGTTGTTCGGACCCTTAAACTATTAATTGGACCCCTAAAAATTGATAGGACCCCTAAACTGCAATAAAGCCAGCATACGTTTTAACCAGGGCTTGGAATGAAAAAAAATCAGAGAAAATGATATATAGTATTTTTGATCCAAAAATCAGACTCTCGTTCTATGAACGATTCAAAAATCAGATTTTGGTCCAAAAGCGTTAAAAATACACTAGATGATACTGTCCAAGATCAGAACATTTCTGATAAGTCAGACCCATTCCGAGCCCTGGGGCCTATTGCACAAAATGAAAAGTGCAAAGTTTAACCAACAAATGCACTAAAAACTGTAAAGTGCACACTTTTCACTTATTACTTTTGACTTTGTACTTTTTTCGGTGAAAAAAGTGAAAAGTGCTAAGTCAAGAGTAAGGAGTATAGTTGAAGTGCCGCACTGAACGTAAATTTTTTTCGAAAAATGTTTTAAAACATTTTTCGCGAGAAATGATCCCTTTAGGGTAATTTTATATGGGGAATCCGAATTTCGCATTCCTAAAGCATGAAAACTTTTCTTTGGATCAAGAAAAAGATGCTTTTGAAACAATGTGAACAAGAAAATCATGTTTTATATCTGCTATCTATGTATTCTGCAGAAATTGTCTGAAAAACAGCTTTTTCTTGATTCCAAGTATTTTTCATGTTTTAGGAATGCGAAATTAGGATTCCCTGTATAAAATTACCCCTAAAGGGATTATCGCGACAAAAGTTGTGTAATTTTATGTGGGGGAAAAGTTTAAAAAAATTTTTCGAAAAAATTCACTTTTAGCGTGACGCTTCAACTATAGTAATAAGTGTAGTGTGCATTGTACAGTTTTTAGTATATTTTTTGGTTCAACTTTGCACGTTACACTTAGGCCCTTGGTTTTAACATTGTTATGCACTTGTTTTAAATTTTTTTTATTTGTTTATAGACATTTATAAAAAACAAATATTAAAAATTTTATTTTAGGTGAAGAACCTTGCTATAAAGGAACTTGTATAGACGGTGAATGCATAGCAGCTCTAAATGGTGCTGGTGATAAAACAACTGGTGCTTTAGGTGGTAATACTGAAGGTGCCGTTCTTGGTCTTGCCGCACCTAATGGCTTTGAAGAAGATCTAACTGGAACAGCTGCTTCTGGTCTTACTGGATTGGGTGAAGGAGGGGCTGCAAGTAATAAAGTTGGTGCAGCTAAAAGTCCTTTATCACGAGATGGTTATCGCAAGAAATTGAAGAAATTTAAATCCAAATGAGCTGGTGCTGCTGTAGTTCGGACTAGAACTAAAAATTAATCAGGTTTATACTAAGATAAAAAATTTTGTTTGTAAATACATGTTAATTTACTTTTTTAATCAATAGGAATAATAAAACTAAAAACAAATTTCTATTATTCTACATCATTAAAGAACCAGTCAGGTCGGAAAAAAAGTTGCTATTTTTGTAGAAATTCTTAAAATTTATGAAAAATAGAGCATTTTTATTTGACGGAATATTCTAGTCTCTAATGATTTTGAGATATTGCGTGTGAAGTTGGCGAAATTTGAAATATGTGTATTACAACGAAAGCTTTCCCAAATTCCCGGGCATGTGCATTCTTGGTCGCGATGAATAGTTTTTTCCCTGAATCCATAAAATCTGTATATTGAAAATAATTCAAATTCCTTGAACATTTAGAAAAAAATAATTACAGCATTTTTTATAACTTGGTGAAAATGTTCTTAAAGGGGAAATAAATATTGCAGCAGCATCTCGAAAAGTGCATTTCAAACTTCAAAGTGTTATATCTCAGCAACTATAAAAGATTTTTGGTCAGAGTTTTTTAAAAAATATTCTCACGATGCATAGAATATTTTTTAAAAAGACTCCCTCCAAAAATCTTTTATGGTTGAGGATAAATAACACTTTGAAGTTGGAGATGCACTCTTTGAGATGCTGCTGACTCCCCCTTTAAGAAAAATGAGGTTTTTCACCTTGGTGTTCCCTCATCCAATTGGGTTCTGGGTACGGGCCTGATCTAGTCTTTTTTTACCAGGAGTTCGAACCATTGAATCGTCATCGTTGTCAAGATAATCGAGTTTGAAATTGGCGATTTTTGAGTTGCGATTTTGAATTTGAATCCTGATTTAAGGATTGGCGGGAAATTTAAAATCGCAAATCAAAAATCACCAACTTCAAACTCGATTATCTTGACAACGATAACGATTCAAAATTTACTGTAAAAACAAAAAATGTTCCATTTTCCATGAATTTTTCGAATATATATAAATTATAACAAATTTCACTAAAAAATGAGCCGACCCCGCAAAGACCCGTTTTAGTAACAATGCTATTTAACCGGCAACTTTTTTATTTACTTAGGCAACTTTTTTTGGGAAACTTTATAGCTTAGGCCAAATCCTTAAGGCCTAAGCCTTAAGGCTTAAAGCCTAAGTCTTAAGGCTTAAGCCATAAAGTTTCCCAAAAATAGTTGCCCAAATAATAATAATTGTTTGAGTAATCGATTTTTAGTGAATTTCTATGGAAAGTACCCCTGAATCAGGGATTGGCGGAAAATTCAAATTCAAAACCAATTCCAAAAAATCTCCAACTTCAAATGCGATTATCTCGACAACGATAGCGATTCAGAATTTACTGTAAAAACAAAAAATGATTCATTTTTCATGAATTTTCCGAAAATATATAAATTATGGCAAA
>JAQGBS010004267.1:0-10492 GCA_034698545.1 Acrobeloides obliquus
ATCAAAAGATTTACCATGGATTTTTTCAAAATGGCTGCATTTAAACCAACTCCACAGCGAATCAAAATGAGGACAAAAGCAATTTGACGTAGGATGGTCTCCCAACTTTTTTTTATTATCAAAGAGTTGGTGATGAAAGGGATGTTTCGAAAAGCTACGCCGACTAGCATCATACCTAAAAAAGATGTTGACATTTGTAAAATTAACAAGTTTAACATGGATCTAACTTCATAGAAAAGATTATTTATGACATCGAACGTTGGAAAACAGGATAAGCAGACAGATAGACAATAAAGGCAAAGGAAGGGGTATAGACTCAAATGAAACGATAAAGATGAAACGATACGAATGAAACGATCGAATGAAACGATGAGGATGAAACGATACAAATGAAACGATACGAATGAAACGATAAGGATGAAACGATATGAATGAAACGATCGAATGAAACGATGCGAATGAAACGATCGAATGAAACGAAACCAATAAAAAATCGGCAATATATTTGTGTTCTCGACGCAATTTACCCGAATCAGGCACAAATCGTTTCATTCGTATCGTTTCAAACCTATCGTTTCGTTCATGTGGGCATAAAGCTCGGTGAAAGTAATCCATTTTAACATTAAAATTATAAAGTTTTTAAACATACCTAACAGTGGCGGTAGCTTAAAAATATCTGCTACAAAACCAAAAATCAAGGCCGCAACCCATAATACGTAGAAAAGCAAAATTACGCGATATTTTTTTAAAAGATATGCTTTCTTATTTTGGCCATATCTTATAATATCAAATGAGAAATGTCTATTTGTGTCACCAAATGTTGTAACTTTAAATCCAATCCCGTTACGACTTAGATTTTTGGAAAGAGCTCGGTGAGTGAAGAAAAACGACACCAAAACCGTGGTGGTACCCCTTCTGGAAAAATTAAAAAATCAATTTTTTCATTTTTGCCTTTTATGCTTTAGTATGTGGTCAGAAATGAAAACACCTTTGTTTATTTGCGCTCATGGCTCAGGTGGTAAAGCGTTATATGTTATTTGAAAGCTGAATTTCGCTTCTTTAAAATGACACCAAAATGAGCTATTTCGGATTAGTTTATAAAAAGATATGGCCAAAATAAGAAAGCATGTCTTAAAAAAATATCGCGTAATTTTGGGTCGCCCTGTATAAAAAGTGAAATTAGAGATTGGTCATAATCATAGATGTTGGTCGACCAAATTTTATGCTGATTTTCTGAACTTGCCGCAGATTGATTAAAATCCATTATATTCCCAAAGTTTTCAATCCTTTTAAAGGGATGAAAAACATTCCTATTTAACCAAACCATTATAGTTAGGTACATTGAAATAAAAATTATGCAACTTGTTAGGATAATATTGATCTTAAAAAAATGATTTTTTTTAAAAGCTTTTAAAAATTGTCTTACTTGTTTTTGGTTGATACATTTTATACTTGCTGCCAATTTTTTCTCTGCCACCAAGCGCAATTTTGTTAGATCACTAACCATATTTAAAGATGAAATAAAAAGAGAATATTTTTATCGATCAAAAACTGTTTATGTCCCTTCAAGACACAATAGAACATCAAATGGGTCAATAAATAGGCGACAAGTTCTTCTGTCGCGCAAATTGCACAATCTTTTGGCAACAGACATCGAATTTATTTATCTATGTTCATGTAAAAGTTAGAAAATCGAGTAAATGGATAAATTTTTGTACAAATTAATATATTTATTTACAAAAAATATAACAATAATTATACAAATAAATTATTTTATTAACGAGGTAATTTCTTTTTACTATTTGATTTTCTTTTTTTTCTTCACATTATATTTGCTGGAAAGATTATCAACTAATTGAACCGGCATTTCTTTGACACTAAAGTTTGAAAAAATTGATAAAAATTTAACTTTTCAACTTAACAACTTTATATTTCACCGTTTTTGGCCGTGCCAAACAATATAAAACAGTAAGAAGCAATTTGGAAAATTTTTAAAAATCGATTTTTCGATGAAAAAATCATAAGCGCCCTTATGATTTTGAGTCAAAAAATTTTTTTCAAAAATTTCCTGCACACATTCAAAAAAAGTTGCGAAACGCATTTCACGACGATTTCCGAACGCTAGCAGTCCGGACGCATGCCATCTGAAAATGTGAATTTCCGGACGCAAGCCGTCCGGAAATCGTCTGGAAATAGTTCGGAAATTGTGAAATGTACCATTTCCGGGCGCTAGCTCATTTCCGAATGGCTAGCGTCCGGACATAGATCAACATGATATCAACAAGCTTTATTTTAAACTATCAATTAACAAGAGAATTGACATGTTGAATTATAAGTTCCACGAGGATCGCCGGGCTTGTAGAACACTTTCACATAATTAATTAGCCAATATGCTTCCGAGAATTGGCTAGGATCATTAAATAAGAGATTTTCACAGGCTGCTTCTCCTCCTGGAAAGTATTGAGATGCCCAACCACCACAGAATGCGATGTCGAAGATCATTGACAGATTGTTGAAATGACTAGGAGAACAATTGGAACCAAGTGGAATGTATGCGTTTGGCATACCCCATGTGTCCGGATTTGGATTGGTGCTGTTCTAAAATTATTTATCGAAAATAAGTAAACCGTTTGAAGAACTAACATTTTGAATATCCTCTGGAATATTAGGATTGATGAAGTTCCAAACGCGGATATAATTGTTTCTATCCCATTGCAAAGCGAAAACCCCTCCGCCAGCAGCGTTGAAGGCATCTTGGAAGGTTCCTTTTGGGGCCTCTACACTACACCCCTGATTTGTTGTACTATCTAAAATTCTTTTTATGACAAAAAACATTCTAAAGCCGACTTGAAGCGAAGTTTGTATAACAACTCAAATATGGCTTATTCCCAGAGTCAACCCAAGTTCCATTGAAGTATGTGGAAGAATTTTGTTGCATTGTACAGTTGTCTAGATTTTGTCCAGTATGAATTGAAATCAAGTTATAGTTCATTCCATATACCCCTTCCAATACATCGATTTCACCATTAGTCGGCCAGCTTGGACCTGAAAACCACCACGATGGCCATGTGCCATTGCCAGTTGGCATATGAGCGAGACTTAGGATAAACAGGCCGGAGTTGTAGAGCCATAGGCTTTGGAGTTGAGTTGTATGTCGGCCAGAAGTTACAACATTCGTGTGATCAACTCCAATATATACCTAAAATTATGGGAGTTATTTTCGTTAGTGCTGAAAATACCTGTCCATTTTGATATCCAATTAATCCACTCGAATTAGCTATTGTTTGATTCACATTTGACGTCACATTTGTTAAACCCCATGTTACAAAGTGAAAATTGTTAGTCTTATTTGTACCGAAAAAGTTTCCAGCTGAGTAAGTTTGATTCAACGAATATGTTTCCGAAGGAAGAGGACTCATGATCACAGTGGTTCGATTACTATGCGCAAAAAGAGGTTGAGTCTGACTTCGTAACCAACATGTGTTGTCACCGTCCCAAGAATAAGCCACACATCCGCTGGTTTGCTGGCAAGCCGTACAACAAGTTGAAAGGTTTCCGCTGATCGTTTCGATAATTCCCCCATTGATAGTCAAGTTTTGATAAGGTGTGAGGCAAGTTTGAGCTAAACAATTTGGATATGATTCTTTATCTCCATAACTTACTGGAATAAACCAACTGTGTATTAGAATATAGAACCAAAACTAGCAAGAAAAATCCCGATTGTCCGACCATGATTTAACCCGAAATCAAGCAGAATATGGTGAAGTAGAATTAGTAGATGAAAAATGATTTGACTGTGTTTTCAGTATTTTGTAGGCCCTTAAATACACTTACAATCGTGATAGATCTATCGCTGAACAGTGAACATTGTCCTTCATTTTTGTAAATGTATCTAATTTTGAACATAGCCCAGAAGTGTGCAAACAAATTT
Organism: Acrobeloides obliquus; assembly: GCA_034698545.1. Classification (NCBI taxonomy): domain Eukaryota; kingdom Metazoa; phylum Nematoda; class Chromadorea; order Rhabditida; family Cephalobidae; genus Acrobeloides; species Acrobeloides obliquus. The sequence goes on from JAQGBS010004267.1 coordinate 3,932, forward strand.
TTGTTTCGGATCTCAAGCACATGCGCTTTTAATAAAAACGCATGTGCTAGTAGATTGTGTTCGATAAGCAATTTAATTAGAGTTGGTCGGATCTAGATCCTGAACAGTGAACATTCTGCTTCATTTTTCAAATATATCCAATTTTGTAAAAACGGATGTGCTAGTAGATCGGGTTGTAGCATAAGTTGTTGCCGCCCAAAAAATATATAGAAAATTGGCATGTTTCGCTCGTTTTATGAGATTTTTTCAGTAGTGAGTAAGAGTGTATGCTGAATACGATTCAATCGGTCTTTTTGAGTAAAACTCATGTTTTCGTGTCAATATCCGGACTTTTTCAAAATCGAAGTTTTTTATACCCCTAAAATGGCTCAAAAATTTGTATTCACTGAATTAGGATTCGAGAAATTTTTTCATGATCGAAAATGCGCGCAATCGATGCCTTGACCGAGTAGGGTCTTAAATTTCGTCACAAATCGACTTCTATTACAAAATATCAGCATTTTAAAACTCATTTGTAACATTGGAAAACACCAATGTTTTGAAAAAGTCTGTGTATTTGACACGAAAAGATGACTTATTCTCAAAATGACTGATTGGATTGTATTCAGTATGCACTCTTACCCACTACTGGAAAAATTTTTCGAAAACGAGCGAAAAATGCAAGTTTTCTATATATTTTTTGGGCGGCAACAACTTATGTTATAATACAATAGATCGGATTTGATAAGCAACTTGATTAGGGTTGGTCGGAAACTGAAAGTTTGGTCAAAAAACCAGAATAGATCGGTCTAAAATATAGACCAGATAGTATTGTGTTACAATAACCATATGTACAATGTAGGAGCCTGAAAAATCTGGATGGTCTGTATTTTTCTATTCTAGTCATGTTCACACACATGTACTAAGGGGGGACTAAAAATTTTGTGATTATCCCTTCAATCCGCGCCAAAGGGCCCACACCACCTGCATCAATAAATATGCCAAAAGTTTGCAAAAACGTGAAATTTCCCCTTTGGCCGGTTTTTTTGCTCGCCACTGTATTATTTCGATAATTCTCATTTGCATTTTAATAAAAAATTGCATGCAGATTTTGCTCGAAACATAACACAAGTTCATAGCAGAAACACACAATTCTCGGATGTTATCCAACATGATCTTTGAAGCATAAAGATAAATATTTGAATAAAAATTCTAAATTTAAAACATGAAATTAAACAGCGTTGATCAAGATCTGGTCTAGTTAAAAGTGCAACAGTTGGTGTACCCAACTTTTGGATACCCCTATTTGGTAGCCCCCCCCCCCTCATGAGTGGGGGACTTTTGCGCCCTCACTTATTCGCACCTGACATTTGCACTTTCACATTGCGACCCGACATATAGCCACCGTATACCATAACGCATAATTTTCGGCGTTTTGTACCAAAAATTTTGGTCGATTGTAAACCAAAATTTTTAGGCGCTTCGCGCCAAAAAATTTTGAACTATGGTCGACCGGCATCTCTACTATACCATCTAAAAAGCTGCAAAAACTCTGTTTTTTTAATAACTTTTCCTTATAAATTTATTTATTTATTTTTAAATAAAAGCATACAAAATTAAGAAACGATAATGCACGGTAATGTACATACTAACAATTTCCTTGTAAGAAAATCTTTGATAGATTATTCAACAAAATTCATATAAGCCGACGCTTTACAAAAATGAAGCACAATGTTCACTGTTCAGCGATAGATCTATCACGATTGTAAGTGTATTTAAGGGCCTACAAAATACTGAAAACACAGTCAAATCATTTTTTCATCTCCTAATTCTACTTCACCATTTTCTGCTTGGTTTCGAGTTAAATCATGGTCGGACAATCGGGATTTTTCTTGCTAATTTTAACTTTATATTCAAATACACAGTTGGTTTATTCCAGTAAGTTATGAAGATAAAGAATCATATCCAAATTGTTTAGCTCAAACTTGCCTCAAAACCTATGAAAACTTGACTATCAATGGGGGAATTATCGAAACGATCAGCGGAAACCTTTCAACTTGTTGTACGGCTTGCCAGCAAACCAGCGGATGTGTGGCTTATTCTTGGGACGGTGACAACACTTGTTGGTTACGAAATGTGACTCAACCTCTTCATACGTATAGTAGTCGAACCACTGTGATCATGAGTCCTCTTCCTTCGGAAACATATTCGTTGAATCAAACTTACTCAGCTGGGAACTTTTTCGGTACACATGGGACTAACAATTTTCACTTTGTAACATGGGGTTTAACAAATGTGACGGAAAATGTGAATCAGACAATAGCTAATTCGAGTGGATTAATTGGATACCAAAATGGACAGGTATTTTCAGCACTAACGAAGCAATAACTCCCATGATTGTAGGTATATATCGGAGTTGATCACACTAATGTTGTAACTTCTGGCCGAAAAACAACTCAAATCCAAAGTCTATGGCTCTACGACTCCGGCCTGTTTATCCTAAGTCTCGCTCATATGCCAACTGGCAATGGCACATGGCCATCGTGGTGGTTTTCAGGTCCACTCTGGCCGAATAATGGTGAAATCGATGTATTGGAAGGGGTATATGGAATGGATTATAACTTGATTTCACTGGATACTGGAGACAATCTAGACAACTGTACAATACAACCAAATTCTTCATACATCAATGGAACTTGGGCTAACTCTGGGAATAAGCCATATTTGAGTTGTTATGAATACTTCAAATCAAGTCGGCTTTAGAATGTATTTTGTCATAAAAAGAATTTTAGCTAGTACAACAAATCAGGGGTGTCATGTATATGCCCCAACAGGGACCTTCCAAGATGCCTTCAACGCTGCTGGCGGAGGGGTTTTCGCTTTGCAATGGGATAGAAAAAATTATATCCGCGTTTGGAACTTCATCAATCCTAATATTCCAGAGGATATTCAAAATGTTAGTTCTTCAAACCGCTTACTTATTTTCGATAAATAATTTTAGAACAGCACCAATCCAAATCCGGACACATGGGGTATGCCAAACTTCTACCTTCCACTGGGTTCCAATTGTTCTCCTAATAATTTCAACAATCTGTCGATGATCTTCGACATCGCATTCTGTGGTGGTTGGGCATCTCAATACTTTTCAGGAGGAGAAGCAGCCTGTGAAAATCTCTTATTTAATGATCCTAGCCAATTCTCGGAAGCATATTGGCTAATCAATTATGTGAAAGTGTTCTACAAGCCCGGCGATCCTCGTGGAACTTATAATTCAACATGTCAATTCTCTTGTTAATTGATAGTTTAAAATAAAGCTTGTTGATATCATGTTGATCTATGTCCGGACGCTAGCCATTCGGAAATGCGCTAGCGCCCGGAATAGTACATTTCACAATTTCCGAACTATTTCCAGATGATTTCCGGACGGCTCGCGTCCGGAAATTCGCATTTTCAGACGGCCGGACTGCTAGCGTTCGGAAATCGTCGTGAAATGCGTTGAAAGGGAAATATCTGTAAAAGCAGATAAAGACAGTCAAAAAGCATTGCAAACAGATAATATCAAGCAAAAACTTTCAAAAGCTGGCAAGAGCAAGAGCAGTCAGTTACAGGTAAACATAGCCAAATGCATGAAATACAGTAAGATTTAGGCAAATGCAGTCAAAAACAGGTAGGAAAAAGAGGTACATCGGAGAATTTGGTCGGAGCAAAGTTTGTGGCTAGAGCCACTTCTTTGAATTTTTGACCCCTCGGGAAGAACAGGATTTTTATCAATTCCCTTGTTTCAGGAGAAAGTTGTTTCTTCGCCATTGATGTAAAAATAATACTAAAATACATTTTATATTAAGATTCTGTAAAGATTTATATTGAAAATTGAAGCTAAAACCCGAGTCAAAGCTAAAACCATCCTTGGCTCATTTTTTTGGACGCACCTCAAAATGGCCTGAATTAAATATTGATTAAAATTCGCGGCTTTTTAAAAGCTAATCTAAAAAAGTTTCTTATATTCCGAGAGAGCATCAAAAAATGACAAAATATGTTCCGGGACATAAAATTCATACACTCAAAAAAGATTTAAAAATTGACCCTTTGTCGATTTATTACTAAAATTTGGCTTGGCTCATTTTTTTTGACGATAGTGTAAGAGAAGTTAAAGGCTCCAGATACAAATAGATGCCAAACAGGGCTGCAGCGGAACAGGTTCAGTGGCTGAAACCGGAACGGAACCGGAATTTTCGAGTACGGAAACAGAACCGGAACGGAACTAGAACCGATTAAAAGGCCGGAATTTAACGGAACCGGAACGGAACTGCAGCCCTGGTCGAGACCAGGGCTGTAGCGGATCAGGTTCAATGACCGGAACCGGGATCGTCGAGTACGGACCCGAAACCGGAACCGAGAAAAAGGCCGGAATTTAACGGAACCGGAATTACAGTTCCGCTGCAGCCCTGATGCCAAAGCATGCAAAATTAGACAAAAGCTGGCAAAAACAATCAAAACATGTAAAATCAGGAAAATGCAGGCAAAGTCAGTCAACTAGGCAAAAGCTATCAAAACAGTCAAAACAAAAGCATATATGTTACTGGCAGAACTGAGAATTCGGCATCTCAGAGATGCCTAGGCATAAGTTAAAGCATAGGCCTAAACCTAAATGCCTAGACAGAGCTGAGAATCTCAGTTCTGTCTAAGCACCTTTGAGATGCAGGATTCTCAGTTCTGCCGGTAGCATATAAGTAGCAAGCAAAAACAGTCAACGACAGGCAAACGCATACAAAATCAGATAAACACAGGCAAAATGATGTGTGCAGAAGGCTCGGTAAAAGTAATTCACGTTAACATTAAAATTATAAAGTTTTTAAACATACCTAACAGTGGCGGTAGCTTAAAAATATCTGCTACAAAACCAAAAATCAAGGCCGCAACCCATAATATGTAGAAAAGCAAAATTACGCGATATTTTTTTAGTTATTGCTGTTTGAAAATTGTTGTTGTTCAGTTTTGGGCGTGAAAAGACGCAGGTTCGAATCCATGACCAGACAATCCTTTTTTGCACTTATAAAAATCGAAAAATTTTTTGCTATATTTTTAAAAACTAATTGTTGAAAATGGTTTATAAGGTCATAAATAACAACTTTTATTTGAGTGATTTGTTAAAAAAATGCTTTTACGATTTACGAGCAAATACGGATTAACGAAGTAATCTCTTTTTACTATTCGATTTTCTTTTTGCCTTCATATTCTATTTGCTGAAAAGCGTAATAACTAACTGTATCGGCATTTCTTTGACACCAAAGTTTTGTGTTTACAAGGGCAATAGAATGCACTGCACAAAAAAATTCCGTTCGGATCTATCACGCATGAATTTTTCGCACGGATCTACCGCACAGGATTTTCCACACATTTACACATTCGCATGGATTTCCCGCACAAGGATCTTCCACACATTTTTTTACATTAATAAAAGTTGCCTGAATTTCAATAAAATCGTGTTTATTGAAACGACTGGCAAAAAGTCTTTAAAGGGGGGACCACTTTAGGGTCAGATCTCAACCAAAAAAAATTTTTTTTGAAATGGCGATTCTAGGGGTAAAAAAATGCGAAAAATCAATTGCGCGCACTCCCGAAGTGTGATAATGCTTCCTTGACCCTGATTCAGGAAAGATGGTGGGTGTATTGAAGCGAAAATCAAAAGTTTTCGGATTTGTTTGATTTTCGCTTCAATACACCGATTCCTTCCCTGAGTCAGGGTCAAGGAAGCGTTTTCATGATTCGGGAATGTGTGCAATCGATGCCCCGCCTAGAAAAACCTAAGAATCGACGGTTTTCTCATAAAAATCCGAAAATTTTTGATTTTGGCTTCAATACTTCGATTCTTTCCCTGAATCAGGATCAAGGAAGCATTTTCACGCTTCGGGAGTGAGTGCAATCGATTTTTCGCATTTTTTTAACCCTAGAACCGCCATTTCAAACAATTTTTTTTTGGTCGAGATCTGGACCTAAAGTGGTGCCCCCCTTTAAAGGGGGGTAAGAATCAGGACCTAATCTTTGAAAAACATTTTTTTGTCAAAACAGCCTATATAGGGGTAAAATCATGAGAAAGATCGATTATGCGCATTGAAAATGCTTCCTTGACCCTGATTCAGGGAAATAGATGTGTGTATTGAAGCGAGATCGAAAAATTTTGAAATTCTTCCCTCAAAATCATGTTTCTGGGGGTAATTTCATGCAGGGAATAAAACTGCACCACCGAGGCTTGTTGATGGAACGTCTTTTTTCCCTGAATCAGGATCAAGGAAGCATTTTCAAGATTCGGAAATGCGCGCAAACGATTCCCCACACGAAATTGCTCCCAGAAATATGATTTTGAGGGAGAAATTTCAAAATTTTTCGATTTTCGCTTCAATATACACATCTATTTCGCTGAATCAGGGTCAAGGGAGCATTTTCATGCTTCTCAACATGGTATCGACAAGCTTTATTTTAAACTATCAATTAACAAGCAAATTGACATGTTGGATAATAAGTTCCAAGAGAATCGCCGGGCTTGCCGAACACTTTCACATAATTGATTAGCCAATATGCTTC
>JAQGBS010004268.1:0-10492 GCA_034698545.1 Acrobeloides obliquus
GATTATTATGCAATATGAGACGTAATAGAGCCAAACATTCACGGGTTTTAACGAGTCACACCAAGAAAGTTTGTCTATGTTACAGCCAACTAGTTCTGTTGAGGATTTATTGGCTTCTAAACAGAAGTATAAAATGTTGTCAACATGGCATATGCCAAAATCGATTGAGAGTATTGCCACGCGTGAAAATACCTCTATGATCCTGATTCAGAGAAAGAGAGGGCGTATTGAAGCGAAAATAGAACATTTGATGTTTCGAAACTTTTTTATGTTTTTGAGGATTTATACTGAAATACAAAGCCAATCCTACTAGTTTTGGTGTCGTTAGAAAGCTGGATTTCATAGCTATCGAATGACACAAAAACCATGTCATAACTCTTTCTGGTTGAGAAGTTATTCCATAATTATTACAAAATGTTGAAAAAGCTGACATTTTTTACTAATTGTGCAATATCTCCGCAACCACAAAGAGTTATGGCATGATTTTGGTGTCATTCGATTGCTACACAATCCAGCTTTCTATGAGATCAAAACTAACAGGATTGGCTTTGTATTTCCAGAGAAATCCTCAAAAACATAAAAATTTCGAAACATCAAACGACTCGAAAACGAATTAAAATTAAAATTTTCGCCTGAAAACCGGTCGTTAATGCTTTTTTTCTAAGCGGGGGAATTAATTGTGCTCATTGCCGTGGCATGAAAATGCTTGCATGATCAGGAATAACCTTATCGGCGTATAAGTTTACCTGCATTTGTAAATGTTTGTATATGCCCTGGCAAGAAAGGCCATGAATACGTTAATATATGAAAAAGGATTAAGAAAAATAACATAGCCACAGATAAAAGTCGTTGATTTACACTAAAAAGGAGTTTATTTTGAAAAAAAAGAACGGTCGAGTAGGGAGAAGGATATAATAGGGTGTTAGGTATTGGTACAGCCAGTGTGGTAATTACGGGGGAGAACAATGGAAATTCCCTTGGGGGAAGAAAAATTTTCTAAAAAAGTATCAAATTCCCTCTCCTCCTAACCTGAAAGTTTCCCTTCAAAAATTCGTCAAAAATCGAAAAACCTTCTCTCTCCCCCAATCTCGACCAAAATTACGGCACTGGATGCAGCTAAGCTGGGATAGGGTTTTGAACAAAATTGTTAGACCCAGAAAACTTACAATCTCCCCAAATTGAACACAATATATAACACATAAGTCGAAAATGCTAAAAATCCCATCACAGCTTGAGCCATAGCCGTGTACCTAACTACTTCAGCTTTCGTAAATGAAAACATTGACATTGACAATGGTGTTCCAATCCTGCAATATAAAAGAAAACATTTATGAACCTCTCCTGTTATACCGAAAATTTTTAAATCCTCACGTTTCCAAATTGGTGCTGATGAACATCTGTGCAAAACGAGTGATATGGCATAGTAAAATGGCAAGTTTGTCATATGAAGGAAGCTTGATTTTTTGACCTGGTTTCTAAACAAGGGATATAGAGGGTTGTAAATTTAAAAAGAGATTACGTTAGGAGATTCGGTTAGAAGCCCAGCATAGCGTTCTTTAAAGAAAAACTTGACAGATATGGCGCCAATAAGGTTCATTAAGCAAGCCATGAAAGCCGGAGCAGTATACATGGATAAAGATAGGTTACCAATAAGTTTGAATCCGGGGTATCCAATAGGTGTGAAAATTAGTTGGAAAGCTAAAAAACGAGTATGACCCCAGGGCGCCGAAAAGAGCATGGCATGGGTCAAAATTAAAAATAAATTCGCCAATCTACTCAGCTCGCTAAGAGCTTTAAAATGAGTACCATATCATGGGGGCTTGAGGGGTTTTCTCCATGGCCGAGTGACTAACGTGCTCGATTTTCACTCATAGGGCACGGGTTTGAATCCCATCCCGAAATAAGGTTCTTCAAATTTCATGAAAATTTTTGCATATCTCTATGTTGGCATCTAAAAATAGAGATATGCAAAAGTTTTCATGAAAATTGGGTAACTTTAAATTCAAGTCAGAATTTGAACTCACGTCTTTAAAGTGCAAATCAATCACTTTAGCCACTCGGCCATGGGGAAACTCAAATCATATGGTACTCGTTTTGAAGCTCTTGGCAAGCTGAGACGATTGGTAACATTTATTTTTAATTTTAACCCATGCCATGCCTTTTTCTGCTATGAGACCCGCAGAGTCTTGGCTTTTTTGTTCTCTGCTCCTCGTCCCAATAGGTACCCAGGATTTTCCGCGATTTTGAGCCTATTACCTGGTCCACAAGTCATCCCAAGAGCTAAACCTCCAGTAACAAATGCTATAGCTCTAGAGCGATCTTTAAATGTACTAGCAGTAGAAGCGTATGCTTTGAGCAGACTGACATTACCTAAAATTTTAAAAAGTTCATTGTATAGACCATAGGTCGGAAAAGTGGGGGGGGGGGGAACCCCGATGAGGTGGTCCCCCACCACCTCCACCAAAAAACGACCTTTTTTTAGCTTGGTAGTCTTCTGCACACAATTTCTATGGACCACATATGTTCAGTGGGGTCTATGTGTGATCACTCCTCAATTTTGGACCTATGAGTGTTTAGTCCCTCCTCAATTTTGGATCCGTGTGTGCATGGGTAAGGGGGGAGACTCCCCTCTTGCCGACCTATGGTATAGACATAGTTAGTTTATAATAGTTAGGCGTATGAAAGACGATGGAGTGGGAGAAAAGAGAGTGGTGCATAATTTTTAACGGAAGGTTTTTTTAATAGCACTTTTACCAGTTTATTTTTGCACAGACTTACTTGATCCTAGACCTGTGATAAACCTTCCAAATAACAGCAAATATTTCCTATTTGATGGCACCAATTCTATCGACAAATACATAGCATTTCCAACAAACATTAGCCCCAAGCCAATGTATAAGGGCAGTGTTATCTGCTTGATTTTATTACTCCAGAATCCAGTCAACGGAGATGCTATAATCTGGCCAAAACTGTATATTGCAACAATATATCCAAAGAAAGTTTCGTCTGCGGTTGAATCGATCTAAACATTTTTGAGTTTTAATTGGATTTGACAGATCATCGATCATATGATCTTGTAGTTCAGTGGTAACGAGCAAAGTCCTGTGTGTCATAGGTCCAGGGTACGAGCCCCAAATCAGTCATGAATATTTGCCAAGAGGGAGGGGAGGGTCTCTGAAAATCTAACGCTCCATTAAAATTTTAAGATTTTTCTAAGGAAAAAAACTAACAATAGGGCGGGGTCCAAAATCCAACTTTTTGCAAACGTAATTTAAGGACAGCCCCTTACTAATACTTACTATGTTTAAAAATGGCCATAGTGAGCTGAAATACAGACTGAATTGAACCGCAGAAACAAATGTCAGTGACATGGCAACATATATGGATCTCCAATCGGTTTTGGGGGTTTTGGAGCTAACTGAACCATATGAGGATTTTTCGGAGTTTACTGAAGACTGGGTTAAAGTAACACTCGAAGCAAGTTCATCGTCTGATAAATCGGGGTCGTTGTCTTTTTTCGTCATTTTTATGGTTTCTGAAATTTTAGGATTGTTTCAACAAGTGTAAAATGAACGAATCAAGAAGCTTTAATCACACGACACGCAACAAAAATGCACATATGAGGAAGAAAAAATCAAAAAAATAAAAATTTTTATCTACAAGGTGCCCCAGAAAATGGCACTTTTGCAATTTATGGGCGCTTTTTTTCAAACTTTTTAAGAGACAATGTCTCGAAATCTCGGACCCAGGATGGCCATAGTAGCAAAATTTCGATTCACTTTTTGAAACCATGGTATACCCTAGGCACAGCCAAAAAGTAGAAAAATTCGAGGGTAAAATTAGGGGGTAAAAATATGTAGTATTGAAAATTTTTGCGAAAGACCTTGCCCATGTGTGTGACTCATTACCCAATATTTCATCCTACATATTTGTTAATTTGAACAAAAATATTTCGCTTGCATTTTTATAACTCTATAAACTTTTAACAAAAAAAGAATGCCAAAAAATAACTATGCACATGCGTTATTAGCAGCAAAGATGATTCAAATGACCTATGTATGTAGAAAGCGGTGAGGTCGATGAATAAGCCGGCTACGAAGACTTTGCATAATAAAAAGTTCACGTATGAGGATATTTGCTTCTATGAGTAGCAATGATCAGGTGAAAAATGTAGTAAACAAATGTAGTTTTAGCTTATATATAAAGATCACGGCCGATAAAAAATTCTGACGATAAAAAGGTTTAAAAAGACATTAGAATATTCAAAAAAGGATAAAAAATTTTCGGTAAATAAACATCCCTATTGCAGAGGCTTACAAGGGGGAAATTTTTAAAGAAACCTACTTCTACTTACAAGGGAATGGATCATAATGGTTTTCTTGTTTTTTCATAAAATTTTGAAAAAATATTACTATGTACCCCCCCCCTCTCACGTCGAAATATCCTGCCTATGGTACTGATCTCCTGTCTAATTTTATATGAGAAACGAATCTTGAACAATTTCGGCTAAAATAAAAAAGATCTTGGCTTATATTTTTGTTTAAAAAAATTATTATCTCGTCGTTTCTTTCTTATTTCCCACATATTTATATCTTTTACACGATGTAATTTTTGAAGGTACTTATGAAATTTTTTTGTTAGTCGTCAATATTATGAAATTCTTGAGCATACACATGTGCCTAGATAGAAAAGCTAGATAAATTTGGCGAAAATACGTGCATTTATTTGTGTTTAGACTGCTAAAACACAAAATTTGGGCAATTTTCTTTAGTCATAAAAGTGTCATTTTCTCAAGATATCATAGCTAACTATTCTTGATTTTTGTAGTATGTAGGTTGGTATCGGCTAGTGTAGGGAAAACCAATAAGAATCGTTCGGTTTCAGTCTTTTCCTTGCCCTTCAATTTTGGGTTTTTATCGTTTTTGTAACCCTTTGGTTTCGGTCGGTTTTCGACTTTTTTCGATTTTTTCAAACAAAATGTTCGCAATTTTTTTATATTTGCCGTTTTTAAGCTGATAATGATTGTCAGGTAAAGACCGTTTTTGGTGAAAAAATGCTTTTTGATAAATTGAAATAATGCCAGTTTTTGTAGCTTTCGACTTATTTTGGTATTTTAACAACAATTTTATCAACGAATAAAAATTTTACCTAATAAAATTACAAGAAACAACATTACATGAAACAACATGTACATGAAACAACAAAATTACAAAAAACAATATTAATACAAGGTGACTAAAAAATACGTACGCACCTTATTTTTTGTATTTTTTGCATTTTTAAACGAATTTTATATCAAAACACAACAATAATAACAACAACAACAGAAATTATTCCAAATGACCACCATTTGCATCAATGCACTTCTTTAGCCTCTTTGAAAAGTTGTCCACAATACCACGTAGTGTATCAACAGAGATTTCATTCGATGTCTCCATCAATGCTCGCTTCAACAATTCGACAGTCTGGATCATTCTTAGAGCATGCTGAACATTTCCTTGGCTTCTTGCAGTCTTCTTTCAACCTCTTCCTGGGCGGTTTTCATTGCTCTCCATTTCTTCAAAGCTGAAAACAGCCCTTCACAAAAGAACTTTCACCAATGCTTAATTGCAGATTATGTGCAACAACCATTTCCAGGAATCGATCAAGCATCTCATCATCTTCATTTTTGCTTGATTTAAAAATATCACTAACTCTAGGTATTGAATCTTCTTCTCGCTTCTTTTTCATAAATGTCTCGTTAAACCGCCAATTGTTTTCTTGCAAAAAACACTGATGTTCAATCTTATCGCTATTCTTAATTTTCACAAAAAGTCTTTTCTCAAACATAATGCTTGGTTTGGGCATTTGGAAATAAATTAGCGAAGCTTATTTTTCTACAAACAATCAAAAACATTTGCCACACTTACAAAACTCAATTGAAAAAACTATCTTCAGCAAATAATCAAAAAGAAAGTTCAAAATATAAAAAAATAAGCGGAATTTTTTAAAATTACTTTACTAATCCGCTTATTCAGTTTCTTTAAAGGACCAGTAAGTTACAATCATATGAAAAAATGATATATTCGGAAAGCTCATAAAAATGGAGCATTTTTTGTTTTTAATCGTTGTAGTTTTCTGAATCGTTGTAGTTTTTGAGATAATTGCATTTAAAATTTTGAATTTGTTACAAGCTCTTTGTTGTAATACACAAACTTTTTTGAATTTTTTGCGGAAAAATTGATTTTTGCATCGATTTTTTCAATTTTCATAAAATGAACATTTTAGCAATTTTTTATAGCTAAATAGACAAACAAAATGACACCAAAATTATCCAATTTGAACATTGTTTTGGGTTATTGAAGCGAAAATTCTGATTTATGTTTTCGTTTCAATAACCCAAAAAATGTTCAAAATGGATAACTTTAATGTGATTTTGTTAGTCTCATTTAGCTATAAAAAATTGCTACAATGTTCACTTATGAAAATTTAAAAAATTGATGCAAAATTCGATTTTTTCGCAAAAAATTTAAAAAAGTTTATGTATTACAACGAAGAGCTTGTAACAAATTCAAACGCAATTATCTCGAAAACTACAACAATTCAGAAAATGCCGTAAAAATAAAAAATGCTCCATTTTTCATGATCTTTTCAAATATTTCATTTTTTTATATGATTGTAACTTACTGGATTGGTCCTTTAAGTCACCCACCTTCTTCGACTATCTAATCACCCTTTCTGGCAACGTCTCAGGATCTTGTAACATAGGTCGGCAAGAGGGGGAGTCTCTCCCCTGATCCACTCACTCATGGACTTGAAGGGAATCATCTCATCGCCCCCCCCCCCTCCCCACCTTGCCGATCTATGAAACAATTGCATAATTTTTATTAAAGTATATTTATTTCTGTCATTTTTTATATAATTTAATAATAAAATTGATCAAAATTCTAATAAATTCAAAAAATTTCGGCTTCAACTTCAACAGACATCTCATAAGTCACCAAAAGTTGTTTAGTGGCCGAGATCTGAGCATGCTTTATGAAATCTATATAACGTGGATATAGCTGTTCGTTCTCATAATCATTGATTCTCTCGATAAACCCATTTTGATCATATTCTTTTCGAAGATTGAAATATTCATGTACATCCTATAAAATTTCAATTTGATCATAAAGTTAAAAAAATAGCTATGAATTTTTGGCGTACAGTTTTTATTCTTTAGTATAAATGACAACCCCAATATAAGATTAAAATCAGTATCACGAAATTTATATCATTTCTTGTTAGATTTTGATTGGCTAAGGACCCAGTTGGGTTTGGAGTCGTTTTATCTTGTTCCCTAGTTGAACTCTGAGCATATTTAGTTGAAGGAAGGATGTCTGGACTAAAATTTATGTAGTTATTAAAACTTATTAGAATGTCCCAAATTACCCGCAAGCATCCGGCATAGTTTGATCATTTTGCAACTTGGCCGGAATTTGACAAATCGCACGCGCCGATTTGGAACATGGCCATGATTTCCATAATATAGAATCTACACCAATGGTAAAAACGGCACAGTCATCTACCCCGAAATTATTTGGCTCTCCAGGCGCCCAATTAGTATAATTTACAGGAGAACCGTCACTCCATTGCCAAGAGCCATTTTTATAAGGATCATATATTCCTACCCAAACATTAACGTAAAAATTGTTTACAAGATAGTCTAAAAAAACTAAAAATTAGTACAGGCAAAATTTTTTTACAAGAAAAAATTTTCATTTCTTGATCACTTCTAATTGCTAACAAACTGTGGTTGCAATTTTCTAATGCTGAAGTGAAGTTATATACATCATAGTGGTATATATCATCGTCCTAAACTTAAAAATTAACAAAAGAACCGGGAAACCGAGCGTCTTCGACGCTCAAGGGATCGTTCCAAAAATTTTTTGTTTTTCTCGGTTCAATTTTTTCGATTTTTCTTCTATTTTTTCCATTTTTTAAATTTCTTTTTGAATTTTTTCGATTTTTCAATTTTTTTTAAAAATTTCGATTTGGCAAAAATAAAAAATTGAATTTTAAATTTTTCCAGAGAGGGTACCCCATGATTTTGGCGTCATTTTTCTTCTCTAACCGAGCCCTATGATTGATATAGGCCGTAACGGAATTGGACTTAAGGTGACGGAGATAGCACAAACAGATATACAGACACATAGCACGTTTTATATATAAGGATAGGCAAGAACCTTACTCTATAACACGAATTTAGTCCATCAAAATAAATCCAGTAGCCACTCAAGTATTGAACCGATGTCGCTCTTGGGCAAAATAGACCTTCTTTGGGAATTTCACAAACTGAATAAAAATCTTTAAAGCAATTATACGAATCAGTATACCATAAACTATTGTTCATGTAGGCACATGTACTATTTGAATTTGGGTGACCTAAATATGAAGGTGTACTTCTTATATAGACTTCTTCCATAGGCTTTGTGGGCTTGTCCAATAGTTTTAAGACCTATTACGTGGGCTATGGGTTTATCCAATAGACTATATTTCAATCCAATAGGCTATGGACCTATCTCATAAGGTGTAAACCTATCCTAGAGGCTATGGACTTATTCAATAGGCTATAGACCTATCAATAATCCAATAGTCTATGAACCTAACCCATAGGCAGGATTTATACTTCCGTCGCGACGGTGTATTTTTGTGTCGCATGACGCATCGCGAGTTGACGTTTATAGCCTGCTTCACAACAGTGCTCTTTGTGTCGCTCGACATGTCGCGCGACGCATCGCGAGTTGGCGTTTATAGTCTGTCAGGCGACAGACTTGTCATGCGAGCGACTTGTCGCGCGATAGAACTTGGTTTGAAAAAATGTTTCTCCATCAACAGGCCTTGGTAGTGCAGTGACAAAGCAGTGATTCAGTAGTCACAAGGTCGCGCGATCGAATCCCGCTTGGAGCCAAACTTTTCTACTCGGCCTTGTGTCGTGCGACGTGTCGCGTGACAGCAGCTATAAACGACATTGGAAAAATTGTTTGCACTATAAACGTAATTGCTCTGCGACGCGTTGCACGACACGTCGACGCGACGGAATTATAAATCCTGCCATATGCTATAGACATATCTTATATGATATGGACCATTCCCATAGTCTATGGACCTGTTCTATAGGCTATGAAATTATCCCATAAGCTATGGACCTATCCTATAGGCTATGGACCTAATTAAAATTCTTTGATTACCTTTAGCCCAGGAACTATACGTTAATGGTTTGGCCCCCATCCAAGCAAATGAACCATTTGATAAGAAACGAGTGTAGCCCACATTAAACAGTCCGAGAAAATTGAAATATCCATCTGTTAGATTATTTATAAATTGATTTTCGATGGCATTTTCTATAGTGGCAAGATGTCCTCCATAGCAGTTACATGTATATTCATAACCATAATTAGCACCGTATGGTACAAGATAACATTTATTGTTGAATGGGATCGTCCAGCTTGGACATAAATACGTATAGGATACATAAATGATTGTTATGAGCAAAATTGTATTGAGAAAAGGGAACATTTTTCGTGGAAAAATATTAGCACGATTTTAGGAGGATTATATATTCGGAGGATGATGATTAATAACTCAAAGATTAGTCTAATATTTGTTAATCGTTTCTTATCAAGTGATTGGTCTCTATAGATGAA
The DNA here is from genome assembly GCA_034698545.1 of Acrobeloides obliquus. Taxonomy (NCBI): domain Eukaryota; kingdom Metazoa; phylum Nematoda; class Chromadorea; order Rhabditida; family Cephalobidae; genus Acrobeloides; species Acrobeloides obliquus. The sequence continues at coordinate 9,666 of JAQGBS010004268.1, forward strand.
ACGAATTTTGTTGAAAAATAATTATATATATTCGTCATTTCCATTTCAAATAAATTATGGAAAAATTTTTCATAGCCCATCTACTATAATATATTCTAGGCATGTTTGTGTGTAACCAAAATTTCTAGAAAACTACAGGGTGATTCACATGAACTCGTACACTCGAATATTCTATTTTTTATCGATATTTTTCAATTATATTTGAATTGCGCTTGATCATTTCCTTCGCACTCTGGATGTTCCTCCGATTTCGAGAGCTTTTTTCGGGTCTTCCTTTTGGCTTGTTCTCGTGCCTCCCAGTTTCTTCGTAACGCTTGATATGGTCTGAGATGGTCATTACGGGGACATCAAGAAGCTCTGAGAGTTTCCTAATCGATAAGCCTTTTTCACGAAGTTTAATTATAGCAAGTCGCATTTCAGCCATTTTTTGTCTATAAATAAGCTTCTTATATATATAGAATGAAAAAAAATCGATAAAAAATAGAGTATTCGGTTCATATGAATCACCCTGTACTCCTGCGCAAAAATACAACTCGTATTTTTGGCTTACAAAATTCGGTGACATAAACAGAAAGACATTCCTCGTTTAATATTAAAAGATAAAGAAATGTGGATAAAATGTAAACATATTGATTCAAATTTGTACAAATATGATCAAACTTGTGTTCTTATCACCCTATAAATAACAAAATAGAATTTTATACACATGGTCTAGATCGTTGTAATAATTGAAAATAAAATACTATTAATTCTATTCACTTATATAAGAATCAGGAGTGATAAAAGGCCGCGATTAGCACCCCTAATAAGAATTAGGCTTCATCCCA
>JAQGBS010004269.1:0-10491 GCA_034698545.1 Acrobeloides obliquus
TTCGTCCGTCGTACGAGTGTATTTTACACTCGTACGATAGCTTGTGCCGTTGCTTGTGACCGTGCGATAGCTTGTGCTGACCCTTATAGTTACTTGTTCTTGCTTTAATATTTTAGTGTTTTTTGTTTCTTCATTTTCTTTTAGTAGTTTATTTTCACCTTCTATTTTCTTTATATAACTATCTGCTTCGATAATGATCTAAAAGCACAGCCATAGTATTTTTAATAAAAATCACAAACCTGTGTATAGTCAATGCATTTTCTAACATATTCAACGTGAGATTTCGCTGCAAGTTTCATATAAAAATCATATTCTGCCAAAAAGTCCAGATTAATTCTATCTAGAGGGTTTAGGTCGATACAACATTTAATAAAGTTTTCCATATCTAGAGATAGTTGACACTTTTCTGATGCTTTATCTATGAGTTCGTTTGTTTTAGTATTTTTGATCAACAATGTAATTTCTATTATATTAAAATTTTTCTGTTTAGAAATTTTATAGGGTATCCCACCGTATAAAATTTCGATCAGAGTTATGCCCAAACTCCAGATATCTTGAGAAGAATTTGTTATGCAATATCCCAATGAGGTTGTTCCACCAAATATTTCTGGTGGTTTATATAAAGCTGTTCCTACAAAGCTACTTGTGATGGACTCATCATCTATACGGGCGGAACCAAAATCTGCTAGCTTGATCTCACCCGAGTAATTAAATAAAATATTCTCAGGCTTGATGTCTCTGTGAGTAATGTTATGTTCTCGTAATGCTTTCAACGCATGCAATATTGAAATCCCGAAAGCTGCAGCCAACTGTTCGGGGAATCTTAGAACATTTTGATGAAATTCATTATACAAATCTAATAAAGACCCATTCATTTTCTCCATGCAAATAACCAGGAATTGTTGATAGAAAAAGAAGCCGTATAAATCGACAACATTAGCATGGATGGTCACCAAACCATGTGTTTTTACTTCGTTGTATAAATGATCTATAGTTTTTTCAAAATTTTGGTCATTTCTTAGTGGAATTGGAATAAATTTTAAAACGATCTCTTTGTTCGTTTGTCTGTGGCGATATAGCCTTACTCGGTGCTTTGCAGAAATAACCGAAATCCCGATAAAATCGTTGTTATCTATGGAATAGGGGTTGGGATCATTTGGGAATTGTAGATAGCCAAAATTTTCTAAGCCATTAAATCGGTGGATGACTTCTAGAGGGACGTACTCCTTGGATGTATCATCGAGAGAAAGTGTCTCAAAGCCTTGGGTTGCCAAAGTGCCATCGTTTAAAATGGGGACTTGTCGGGCTTCTTCAAAGCTATCGTTTCGCTCGATTTTGCGTTTACGCTTGTTGGAGATGGATTGTCTACTAAGCATTGTAGCTTAATTAAAGCATTACCTTTTATTAACCTAAAACAATATTTTTTAAATAAAAAAGGGCACTATAACTTTTTTCATAAATTGAATTTGTCATGACATCATAAAACTACAACTTTTGTCATGAAAAATAGCTGTTACAAAAGCATCGACCATAGAGTTACAAGGGCATCGGTGATCGGAAATAATTCGTATTTATATCCGTGGCAAAAGTTAGAGTGATAAAAGTTACGTGACAAAAGTGAGGTAACAAAAGCGTGACAAAACTCGTAACAAAAGTTTAAAAAAGTAAATTTATCAGAAATCGGCAATTAAAACACATGTTATGGGTGATTATTTTATTGTTGACTACATGTCTCGTGACCAGGCGGCCTTCTTTCTCAATACAAAAGAGTTCCTGCTTAATCGCTGATAAGATGAATTAACGCCCAATTAATAAATTGTTGGCCAGCTTCCAAAAAATAATTAGGAGGGGATCTAGGGTAAACAGGGGTTATCTCCCCTTTTGCAATTGCCGAAACGTTTCTAAGAAAAAATATTAACGGGTATTTTGGTTGATTTTTCAAAATTTCGAGCCCCTCCCAGGATTTTTGTTCCTCTGAAAAAATTTCTGATGAATCACAGATTTTCTTAGCCATATAAATTTTTTTCTAACATTTTTGAAATCTTATGCTCTAGATTAATTCTGATAATAAAAATTTTAACCAAGAAATCATCCATAGTAGAGTTGTGTAGTTGTAAATTTACGTAAAATACGTAAATTATATGTAAGTTTTTGCTCTTTGATAAGTTCGACAGTAAGTCAGACAATATAGAAATTTTTATTAAACTTTTTTAGCCCAAAAATAATTAAAAATTTCTATGTTGTCGACTTGCTAGCGAACTTATCAAGGAGCAAAAACTTACATATTTTACGTAAATTGCACAACACTAATCCATAACACACCGTTTTTTTCTTTATCAGACATTCGGGCATTAAGACTCGGTCAAAGCAATGATCATACTCCCTATGTTATTATAAACAACAATAATGTAATAAAAGAAAGAATGAATTGCATTGGAGTTTGTCCAAAAAATTTGGTCACGCCATTTTTCGATTTTTGAGCTAACAAATTCAATTTTTGAGTTAAATCGATTTCTGGAGAAATCGATAATTGCCCTGGTTTAGACACAAACTTGTCTTAGTATCTGTCATGGCATGAGCATGGGACTAAGAATGTACATAGATTAAAATATGCCATTTTTTGTTGAATCCCGTAAAAATATCCAACTCTTTGCTCTAGTGATCAACAACCATAAATCACTCGAAATTCTGCCAAAATCAATACTTAAAGCCATCACAAAAGATGTGATCAACTTTTTCTCTGTATTGTACCAAAGACTTGCAGAGAATCATCTAAAGAACAAAAGAGCCGACGCCAATCTCAAACTTTATATGCTAATCCGTGCTGAGTATCATTTTGGAAAAATAGTCAAGGGAGTGAATCAACTTGTGTAAGAAATCTTAAGATTTTGCTAAAAAAATTGTGCTTTGGATAAAAAATTTATTTCAATAATTTTAAAAATAAACATATTGAATATTTAAGAATAAAATGTTGAAAAATTGCACCTTTCAATGGATATTCATGATCATAGGTGGGTAAGGGGGGAGGGTGTAGGGTTCTTGATGAGGTGGTCTTCCTTGCCACCGGCAAAAAATTTTCACAAAAAATGGTATTTTTAACTTTTTGGACTTTGTTAAATTTTGACTTTCCCCCTATTTTTCGGTCTTTTGAGTGAGTGGGTCATCTCCCCCTTGCCCAAATATGTTCATGATAATGTCAAAAACTTAAGCTCCCATGGTCATCACCCAATCCGGCTGCAACCTCTCCAATTTCTCTACAGCATCTTTAAGTCCAAGTTTCGATCTAAGCGCCAATTTTGCGTTTCTTGCCTCTTGAACATCTTCAGCACCTTCATGATTTGAAGTAAACATGAATGCCATGAGAGGCAACACATTGGCTTGGTTGATCATCGCGTATTCATAGGCTGTTTTGAACTAAAACAATCTAATTTGAAGAACCAGAGTAGGTGGTACCTGTTCAACAGTAAAACTCGGTTCTTTTCCATGGGGTTTCAAAAAATTGGTTAGGTTTTCGTGGTAGTAATCACAGATGAAGGTTTCAAGGTCTCGGCGAATTTCAGCATCGACGCCGTTTGTGATTATTCGGGCCATGTCACAAGCTGGATTGCCTAAAAATGGGATGATTAAAATAAGAATGTTCAAGACTACGCTCGTTTCTAAGCCTAAGATTAACCCTAAGCAAAAGCCTAAGATAAGCCTAAGCCTATGCTTGTTCCTAACCCTAAGTCTAAGCCTAAGCCCATGCCATGTCAATACCTTCAAAAGCGATTTGAAAATCCACAAAAGCCAAAACCTCATTCGGCATATTTTCTTCATCATTTTTAAACAAAATGTTGTTCGTCCACAAGTCTCCAAAATTGACCAATGTCGGTAGGCCTGTAAAAATGAATTTTTAGCATAAGCGCATCAATTTCCACTTTTTACCTAAATCCTTACAGCATCCTCGATATATGTACTCAACAATTTTTCCATCAAGTCCTGTTCTTTCTATTTTTTGCAACAATGGCTCAAATTCTAAAAATGAGGTCATACTAGAAATTGAGCATGAAAAAACCTGGGTTGACTTCAATAGCTTTAGCATTCATTGTTCTTAACATGCTGAAGAAATCTTCGTCGTCGAAGGGAAACTTTAGGAAGTGATTTTTCCAAGTTTCTTGGGTAATAAGAAGATGAGCATGGAATCTGGCGAGGTGTTTGACAATGGATTTTATCTAAAAATCACTTTTTTATGATCACCATAGGCAATTCTAAAGATACCCCGAGAGATAACCCCAAAAGAGACCCCATGAAACCCCTATAGAATTCCAGATCCAACCGAAGGAAGTGAGAGGAAGAGAGAGAAAGTTTACTAACCTGAAACACATTCAAAGAACCAAAAGCCCCCAAAATCTTCATTTGATCACTCATGTCTTCCATGAAAATGACTCCTTTTTGTTTCTTTTGAGTCAAAAATTTTTGCGTATAGGACACTTTTGGTATCGGCAGCACCTTTACATTCCTGAACATGTCATAGAAATCGCATTCAACATTGTGGAATGTGGCTATTTTCTCTATCATTTTGTCTCCCTTGAGGAGCTCCATCTGAAAATTTTGCGGGTTAAAAAATATTATGGTGTTATCAGGTTATGCTACGGCCACACTTGAGCACGTGGTCAGTCATTTTCCCAAAAAAGTGCGCGACCCCTCACCTCACGATGGAAAAAGTGTGCAACCCCCTTCTTCAGATTGCGCGATTCCCCAACCTTGGTCACCCAAACAACTATTGGGTTGTTCCCAGTGGCATTGGCAGAAGGGGGCCCAGGGGGCGCGGCCCCCCATAGCGAAAAAAAAGAAAACTTTTTCCTAATGGTTCCCCTTATGTTTTTCTCAAGTTTTTTAAAAAAATTTTCAAAAATCATAATGGTCCCCCATTATGATTTTTCACCAAAAATGACCAAAATTTCCTATTTTTTTACCAAAAAGGTCCGAAATTTTCCATTTTTTCTACAAAAATTGTAATTTTCTGAACATTTTCAGCTTAAAAACAAGCATTTCTCAAAAAATTTTTAGTCCAAATATTGAATTTTTTAGCCCAAAATCGAATTTTTTAGTCCTAAATTTGGTCTAAAAATTGAGTTTTTGGGCGAATTTTTTTAGCCCAAAAATTGATTTTCCATTTTTTGGTCTGACACCCTTCCCTAATCAGCAGATATCTAAGTCTTACATCATCTTTCTCGTCATTATCCAATAATTCGCCGATGGTATCATTGATACAATCCGAGGTGGGTATCTTCATGACAAAATTATAGACCGATTCTTTTTGGTTGTTGACAAAAATGTTGGCTTTATAAATTTTCGACAGATAGCCTTTGTTTTCACTAATGTCTCGGGCGGTGATCTAAAAAAGTAAAGTATATGACTCGAAAAAAACATGAGCTTCAAGTCGTAAATCATCAAAACACATAAGTTTATGGCTTTAAATATAAAAAAAAATCATGATTACTTGATCAAGAATTCAAATACTTACCAAAGTGACAAAATTTCCATTTACAGCCTTCCTAAACCTATCGTCATATGCAGTCAAAATATTTACAACCCATCCATAAGTAAGCCCAGTATCCGCTACTGGTTCTCTTAAAAGTTTTGGATCAAGCTTGATAACCATTTTGTAAAAATCCCAATACAGCAAATTTGAAATCGCTAACACTTCCTTTACTGAAATATGTGACACCGAAAAAAAACTATCATGAATTCATTAATGATCATTTAAATACCTGCAAAGTTGTGCATTTTTATTATCATTGTTTTTTGGGCATGCACATGATCATTTATCATTTTAACACTCGAGTCGACTATTTTTTCATAATTTTTGAGCATTATTGTCTTTTTATGAACACAACTTTGGAACAAATTTTGTATTCAAGGTGTAAAATAGAGTGTCATTCGATCAAACGTTCGGATCAAAACGTGTTTTTGAAATGATATTTCGATTGTAATTGAATTGGGCATAAACCACTTTAGGTTCCGACACAAAATTTTGTGACTTAATTTGCATAATGTTTTTGGAACATAAAATTTGTGTTAGAAATCATTTTTGGGTGCTCTATTTAGAGACAGACACATGAAAATTTTTTGGAGGAAACAATATCAATTCTACAATTTCATCCAATACTATTCAAATTTTGCCAAGGACATAGCTGGAGCCCAAGCATGGGGAGCAACAGGGTTGGGATTTCCCCGGGGGAATTTTGGCGAAATCTTTTTTTGGCCGGGGAAATCTTTTTCTCCGGAGTTACTTAGTTTTAAAATTTTCCTTCCCTAAAACTTGTCGGTGGTGCAGTGGCAAAGCAGGATTCTTGGCCACAAAGTCGCGGTTTCGAATCCCGCTTTGAGCCAATTTGGTTCTAAATTTGTCAATTTAGAAACAAATTGGCTACAAGCACGATTCGAACCCGCAACTTTGTAGCAACGAAGCCTCTGCTTTTCCACTGCACCACCGAGGCAAGTTTGAGAGAGGGAAAATTTTAAAATTAAGTAATTCCGGGGAAAAGAATTCCCCGAATAAATCCGGATAATTCCATTTCCTAACCCATGGAGAGCAATATGTCAAAACAAAAAACCCTCCAAAAGTGTAAAAAAAATCAATCTGATCTCTTCCCCAATCAATTTCACAACAACACATCACAAGAAAAATCATCCGATATTGAATGAGCTCAAACCAGGAAGTTGAGCGCAAAACAAAATGTCTCATATAAACCAATAAAACCTATTGGTCAACCGATGGTTGTCGACCTGGCACCGGGTCATATAAATTGGTTCACAAATCGAGCATGAATAGCACAAGAATAGTGGCAGTCGACTCACCTTTACAACTACGTAGTTTGTTTATTTTTAACAAATTACAGGGTATTCACAAATAACGTATTCACAAAAATAACGCCCCTTGAGTGTTGCACATCTTTTTCTGTAGATTTCTTTGAATCCATTTATATATGAGCAAGAACATTCATAAATCAAAAAGAAAACATTTTTCAAAGAATTTATGGAAGTACCGAGACCATCACCGTTTATGGAAGTACTGCTACCATCTTTGAGCGCCTATCGAAGTTGGAACCGGAGATCGGAAGTAAAAACTTCCGACTTCCGGTTCCAATTTAGTGCAAATTTTCCAAATCAGAACCGGAAGTCAGAAGTTTTTACTTCCGATCTCCGGTTTCCAACCTTTTTCCAACCTCCAGGTCTGCGTAGACTTCTCTTGCTCCAACTGCGGTCTTGAAAGAGTTGAGGCTCCACTTCTGAAAGCGCTGAAAGTTTACATGAAACACCCACTTTTCGTCACCAGTTATTATGCAGGGTAAAAACGATTTCCGATGATATCTGGTGAGGAGATTCTGGAAGCGCCGAAAGTTCACATGAAACTTCGATATAGCGCTCGCATTCGTCGTAGATGATGGTCTTCTCGTTGCTGACAACCTTGATCTTCGCTACGTCGTGGCCCTTGTAGATGTACTTGTACAGGTACTTCACGGCCTTCACTCCACCGACGTACTCGGAGTTGGTGTGGCAGTTGAGGAACTTCGATAGAAAGGCGTTGTGCGGCACGACGCGTGGCAGCTGACCTTCATCGTGTTCAGGGAGCAGTCTTGAACAATGTCGAGCTTCACCAAGGGTATATACAGTTCCAGGCCATTACCGAGACTTTCGAGTCGTTTGCTTCTTCTCGTAGTAGGATTGACGGAGAGCACCACATTGTCAGGAAGATATCCACGGTCCTTAACATTTCCCCCAAATGTATGCAGCTCTTCGTTCCATCACAATCTGACTCAGCGCTTTCCATTGTAGCTTTTCTAAAAGAGAAGTGTAGGCTGAAGCGAAGTTATTATTTATCAGCTTGATTGTCAGCATAAGAATGTGCATAAAATTTTAAATTCTTGTAAATAAATGGCTCATTGTTTGCTTTTTAAGATGTTTTCATTTTCCATGCCCATACCATGCATAATTATTTTGAATTGACAAAAGATTTGTTTATTATAATAGTGGGCGAAAGAGTCATTTTTAAAATGATGACATCGTATTAAACAAACATATTTTGAACTTATAAAAGTCAGAGTAGCTTGAAAGTGGTGATTTCTTCATCGGAAATTCGCTTTTTCTTAAAGCTGTTTTGTAGTTAGATGTCGTTTAATATGGTTTGTCAATTTTTTCATAAATATTTCTCAAATCCCAGATTGTTTACAAATCATGCAAACCTTTTTTTACCAGCCTTGGTAGCAGGATGGATGTCTTTATTTTTGGTAAGTCTTCGTAAAAATGGATCTTCAAAAATAGGTCCCAAAAACCGGGTCTTCAAAAAGTATGACCAAAAAAACAAGACCCTAAAATAGTGCCCTCCAAAACAAAGTTATAGCCCGTTTCAACGCCAGTTTTAAAATTTTGGAAACTGCGTAGCCAAGTGGTTAGGACGCCAGACTCACAGTTTATAGACCAGGGTTCGATTGCGCAAAATGATGCATGTGCAAATTTTGCATGCTCAAAATTATCATGCACAAATGCACATACTCAAATTTTGCCATGCCTAAACTGACGATGGCGTCCTAACCACTCGGGTATGCAGTTTCCAGAATTTTAAATCTGCGCTGAAACGTACTATAGGATCCTCAAAAAAGAGATCATCTAAAAATTAGGATCCTAAAAAAATATTCAAAAATAGAGTCCACAAAATCTAAAAATCGGGTCCCGATCAAACGTGTACGCTCCAAATTCCCTGCGGGCGGGTCTCCGCCACAAAATTTATAAAAGTCAAAATTTATTATTTTTTATATTTTTTAAAAATCGCATGCGCTAGGCTTAGGCTTAGACTTAACCTTAGGCTTAGCCTTAGCATTAGGCTTAACATTAGGCTTAGCATTAGACTTAGGTTTAGCATTAGGCTTAGCCTATGCTTTTGTTTTTGAAAAGAGGTTAGCTATGCCAATGTTGGTACTACCTCGATCCGACCCTATGTCTTTTCGTTGAAATGGCTAGGCCATATTCAGCCCCTATTATTGTCGTTTTCAAAAAAAGCTTACTAATCTTTAGATGAAATTCAACAAAGAAATGATAGTGGTAGCTTTTGAAATGCCTTGGACGAAAAATACATCTATTTTTGAACAAGTAAGTCAGATTTTTTATTTGTATAAAAATACGATTTTTAGAAAAATCCCCACGAAATCTTGCATGAAATAACAAATTGGAGATATTTCAGTTCAATCTTCGGTTCTTTTATTTGTATTTTTCTCTTTCCTTTGAAGCCATTATGGATGCTTAGGGTATGGCTAGATTTTCCATCTGGCCTCAACAATTTTTAGATATCAGCAGTTCCAACCTTGCTTATCGGAGTTTGCTATATCATTCCGTATTGGACAGGGGAACATGGTCTACTATGGTTTTGTTTAGGTCGTGTATTTATGGGATTTTCAACTGCATTGGGCACGACTGCGGCTGTTACTTTTTTAAGTTGTGCCAAGAGTCCTCTTCCACCAAAACATCATCACCGATTGTTGGGTTCTCTGGTATTTTTTGTAATTTAATTGAACAAGCGAAATTTTTTAAGATTGCTATGGGTGCTCTTGGTGAAATAACAGGACTAATGATAGGGTATTATACGGTTGAAACTGAATGGATGTATTTTATGTTAGGATTGTCTATATCAGGTATGTTTGTGTCCTATGATAGAGTATTCGGTGCTAATCGACATTAGGTATCCAATAAAACTTTATGTATCCAATGAGACTTTATTTATTTCCAAACAAATTTAGGCTTAGGCTTTGCCTAAGGCTTAGACTTAGCCTAAGCCTAAGGCTTAGGCTTAGGTTTACTGGCTTAGTCTAAAGCATAGGCTTAGGCTTAGGCTAAGCCTTAGACTTAGCCTTAAGCTTAGACTAAGGCTTAGGCTAAGCCTAAGCTAATTCAGTGACACAATTTTCCCTATGAGAAATCATAAATCGAGAATTTATCTTATCAAAAAAAAAGTTTTTAAAAATGTCACACTTGTTTGTTTCTAGTCATAATTCCATGGCTACTTACATGGTTACCTAAAATATCAAAATATGATCAAGATTTTAATGAAATTTATCCAAATGAGGAAAATGGAAATCTTGATGATTCATCAACTACATTTACACAAATTCTCATTCAATATTTTTCTTTTATCAAAAGTCATTTATGGAACAAGAAATTCCCAAGTCGAGCTTTATTAGCAGCATGGTTTAATGTAATGTGTGGGTTATGTGGCAATGTAAGTGAATTGAATCTATTTAGTATAAAAATCTTGGGTAGAGCCAGTTGGTGGCATAAAATCTCTGCCAGTTGGTGACATAAATCTATGTAAGCAACAGATAATCCAATTTTTAAAGAAAAATATTTAATATCAGTTGATGACTAGTGATCGATCCCGTCCCGTCCCGTCCCGATCCCATCCCGTCCCGAAAATCCCGGGATTTTTGGCATCCCGTCCCGAAATTTTTGAGCGAA
>JAQGBS010004270.1:0-10490 GCA_034698545.1 Acrobeloides obliquus
TTTTTGTTTGAAGGCATCCCAGAAGAGAGCTTTTTCATCAGTTTAACGTGTTTTTTGTCGCAGTATTTTATGTATACAGATTTGTTTATGAGTGTGTTAATTTCATTGAACCGGCTTATAGCTATGATTTTTTTAATGAATCATGAAAAAGTATGATTTTTTTATACGCCAAAGTCTAAGCACAAGACTACAGGGTGGCGCAAAAAAAACTGCACTTTTGCGATTTTTCGAATTTTTTCATGGAAGACAACTTTCTGTAGAAGAAAATTTTCTGGGTGATGATTCCTTGTGAGTCTGAAATATGGGGTACCTCCGTAAAAAATTGAAAAAATCAAAATATCAAGGGTCAACATATTTTTCTGATGCGTGCAAAAAACGGAAGTGGCTATTTTTCGTGTTTTTTAAACTTACAGAACAATTTTATTTAAGAATAAGCAATCATAAATTATTTAAAAAAATGGTTCGCTGGCGAGATTTTCTTATCAACATTTTCAATATTGTATTATCTCTAATAGAAGGACAGGGGTCACCTAAAAACATAAGGGTCCACCTCTAATGGGAAAAAAGTCCGGAAGAGATGGCCAAGTGGTAAAGCTCTCGCTTTACTCCCAATGGCGAGGGTTCGATCCCTGAGGTCGAAATCAGAAATATCATAATTCAAAATTTCATCATATAAACTACAACCGCTGTAACAGATTAATTCAAGATTTTTTGTAGTTTGTATGATGAAATCTTGAATTATGTCTGAAAAGCACGAATTCTAAGCCCAATTCAAGCCTAACGCCTAAACCAAATCCTGAATTTAGATCTGGAAAAAAATCTTCCCTATAGGCTTACTTATCGTCTTTATTCTTCCTTTCGCTTTTACATGGCAAATTTGGCCTGACTGGGTAGCAAAATGTATGCCTATAAGCCATGCAATGGGTGGTCAAGTTTTTGTTATTATACGAGTAACGGCTGAATGGAGATACGGGGTTAGCTTTAATTTTTTTGCAATAAAAAAAATTTAAGTGGCTCCCTCTAACAGAATGGATGTTTATAGTCATATTATCATCTGCATTTGTTAATGCTATAATAAATTGTATTAGTATAGTTCTACTGGTTTTAAGGCGTAAAAAGAGTAAACAAACAGTTTTTACTACATCTAATCAGCAATCGTGGAATAGAGAAATACGACTTTTTATAGTGTCATTTAATATGTTTTTGCCCCAGTTGTTACAGGGGTTAATTCAAGTATTATTTGGGCTATTTTCCGTTAATTTCTCATTTTTAGTTTGGATTTTTCGTTCATTTTTACTATGGGGCTGACATCCATAGATTTGTTATCGACTATGCTTGCTTGTCTTCGACTTGGACACTCATATTTATTAGTAAAAATTTAAGGAATCGTATTTTTAGAAAAGTTACCCCTAAAACTTTCAGTTAACAATTCGCATATTTTTATAGCACTTATCATAAAATTTTTTGTGTTTTCGACCGTTTACCAATCATTGTTTGATCCCCAACACGATGATATTCACAGAACTTTTCAAATTAGATCAAAGTTTTTACTCATGTGTTTTTTTATACGATTCAGTTATTTTTGAGTTTTGTTCGCTCTAGAATCTTTAAACGACCACGAAGGGATGTCTAAAAAGTACCATTTTGGATCTTGGCTTTAAACAAGCTATTTCGAACGATTGAGGGCACATTTCATTGCTTTTTGAGCAGCACACTTTATTTTTTAGTTTTTATCTATTCAGAAGCTCTAAACGACCACGAAGGGACGCAAAAAGGTTGTTTAAGCTTCTTGGATAGGACGCAAGAATGACATCAGCTTCGTGTTCAGCACCGTCGAAAACCCTAGAAAAAAGTACTCAACCGTTCAAAAAGGGCTATTCACGACTGAGATCCAACAAGGTACTTTTTAGGCGTATGCAGGATTTGATATAAAATGAATGAAATGAGATATGTCAATGAGAATATCTTTGCCCAAAATCGAGCTCGTTGTACGTTTTTATGATACTTGTAAGGCCCCAAAATATATTTCATAATACTTTATCTAAAACATCTTTTACCACTTGGCCTTAACCACAATCCTCTTTGGAGTTGTGACCAAGCAGGTTTCTCTAGGAGTGCTTATCTCAAGCATGGGCCAAGTCCAAGCATTGAGGAGAGGGTAATGTATTGTATTTATGAATGAGAGCTATGTCTTAGGTAGGGTTGTTATATTTAGTCTGTGTTTCCCCCTTCCCTATTAACCCCCTAATAAATGTTATTATCAAAAGAGTATTGCATAATCCACTACTATTACACATATATGCTGGTAAGCTAAACAAGGATAAGCGCTACTATATGCGAGTATTAGGCACCTTTGTCGCCCTCGGAGAGCCTCAGGGTTCCCACTAGGCCATTCCCCCATCCCACATTTCGCGACCCCTACATACTCTTCAATAAAAATTTATTTCCAAAACTTTAAGCACACCGATTATTTCGAAAATCAACTTGCACGATCGTGTTAGAGGGTGTTAAAATTTTAACAGAGAAATGTCATTATAATTAGCTTCTTTACATCTTCAAGATTTTTTCAACTTTTCAATATCACTCTTAATATCATAAACAAACGATTCATCTCCAAAATTTACTCGAACACATCCACCAATTGCTCCAAAACCAATAACCGGATATAAAGCGTGATCAGATCGAACTCCTTCTCGAGCCACGCCTAAAAATTTGTCTTAAAAAAATATCTAGTATATACCAAGATTTTGTCCATTTTTTGTGAAAAATATTGTTTTCGTTATAAAGTCTATTCCACATCCAACAATATCACCAGTTGAATATTTAGGGCCATAAATTTTCCCTCAATGAGAATCGGAGTAGTACAATTTTCCATCATCCCCATGATATCCGGTTGAAAGATAGTCCCATCCAGGAATTGCCCGTAATCCTGTGATGTTCGTATTCAGTCCGATGCCGATTTCATCGTTGTTGCCTGCATTAAGAACGTTTACTTCAAAGTAAAAAACTCCTGGGAACACGGGAATAGGGCAGTTGGAACGTACGGAACCAAGAAATCTTACGTCTTCTCTAGCCTTAGTGACTAAAAACTGGTTTGAAAAATCATTAAGACAGATTGTTTGAAGGTTTTTGAATAAATCCGAAGATGATCGTATCAAGCAAAAAAGTCATAGTCTCAGATTTTTTTCAATTGTTGACTAAAAGTAACTGATGACCTTAATATAAATAAAAACTCTGTCTTTCTAAAATCCAAAAACTTTGTCGTACCCGGAGTTAAGGCCTTTCAAAGTTAGTGACATTGTCAGTTGGTGACATAAAATCTCTACCAAGGCTTTGTTCTAGGCTTAGGCCTAAGCCTAGGCCTAAACCTAGGCCTAAGCCCTGGTAGGGATTTTATGTCACCAACTGGCATCTGCTCAACTGTTTAGTATATAATATAAAAATGCTATTAGTACAAAAAAGAATACTAGTACAAAAAAATATTTTTAGTACAAAAAAGAGTATTTTTAGTACAAAAAAAATATTTGCGTATAAAAATGTTTTTAGTACAAAAAAGAATACTAATGCAAAAAAATACTGTTAGTACCAAAAAAAGTATTTTTAGTACAAGAAATATTTTTAATACGAAAAAAGTATTTTTAGTACAAAAAAAAATATTTGCGATTAACATCGATTTTCTAGAGCCGTTTTGTGTAAAATTGGAGCCTGTACAAAACTACCAAAATTTTAATAAAATAGTCATATCTCCTTGGAAGTATGTAGGATCAAAAAGTGATGTTCTACAAAAATTTTATTACAATATCATACCAATAAATTAAAAAAGGCCGTATTTGAAAATCTTTTAAATTGCCTGGGATATCGCGTTTTAACTAAATGGGTCCAATTTTTCAAGGTGTCTAACTTTGAAGGGCCTTATCTCCAGGTACAAAAAAGTTTTAGATTTTAGGAAGACAGAGTTTTTATATTGGGGTCATACAGTTACTTTTAGACAACAATTGAAAAAAATCTGAGACTATGACTTTTTTGCTTGGTACTTTCATCTTCGAAAACCTTCAGACAATTTATTTTAAGTAAAATAAAACGAACCTAAAAACTTTATTGTCAGCTTGTCTTCTAGAACCCCAACTGTTTTGTAGGCATCGTCTGGGTTCATATAACTGGGAAATTTCTAAATTTTATAATCCAATCAAACTTATTTGAATTTGCGACCTACAGGCGGAATTGGTAATATAGCTTCACAATTCTCTATAATCAATTTCCATTTTTTTGAAACTAGTTTACAACGATAAACTTCATGTCCAGGCAAAAATTTTAATTGCTCAATCCACAGTTCTATAGGTAGTGGGAACATTTTTATGAATCTTCAAAACTGAAATCTGAATTAGATTTTAAAAGAAGATAATTATGAAACAATAAATGATTAGACATTGCTTGAACTATAATCAAAAATTTGACTGCTTGAATAACTTCTTGATAAGGGCCCAATGACGAAGCACTGTGAGAATCGATCGATTCTTCCCTCTTTCATTCATATATTAGACAAATATTAGAATGACATCATTTTTTCTTAGCGAATTTATTTCTTAATAATTTTCGATGTTGCATGCGAAAAACTGGAGATCGAGCGCATATCGGTGTTCTGTCTTTATCTTAGGTTTTTCTAAGGAAATTTTAATCCCATTTCATCTGAGAAAACAAACACGCTAAAGATGACGAGACTGGCGAAACATTTCTTAGAGAAAAACATGGACAAACGACGAGGCTGAAACGTTTCGTTCCGATAATTCGATCAGGAGTATAAATATGAGCCAAGGAAAGGTAATTGTGAAAGTTTTGTAATAAGCTGAGCTACAGTAAAAGGTAAGGGAAGGTTCCAAGGGAGCCCAGTCTAATAAAAACAATTATGACTCACCACATCAGATGATCAAAATTCGTCATAAAAAAATGATGACGAATTATAAACCCTATAGGGCCCTGTGGAAAGTAATTAGGTACAACTAAAGTATCAATTGGAGATACCTCGATAGAGAAATCCCGAAAACTTTTGCTCAACTTCAGATTAGCTGATGCTCATTATTTGCTGAACAATTCAATATATTCATATGATTCATAACTAATCCCAATAGATTACCGTTCTTTTTGATCTTTGTGCTAATAAACTTCATTGTTAAACGTTTAATCCATTTTTAACGATGGATAATTGAAGTTTGTTCTTTCTTGCTTTGTTTTATTATTGATATTGCGAAAATAAAAATGAAGTTGGTCTTCATATTTTTATCTGTTTATATTGTATTTTTATGTGAGTGTTATATTTTACCTTATGATTCAGTATCACAACGAAAAAGCAAGCCAAGATGAGGAATCTATTAGGAGATTTCATGGTAGCCGATCAATATTCTCAAGTGAGATAAAAAAGTTATTGTCTAGGATAAAGCCTAAGCTTAAGCCTAACAAGGGAAGGGTTGCAGTTGATGGTCACATATTTGAACAAATCATAGCTATTCTTATAGAGCACCCCCGATTTCTGTAAGCATTTTCTGAACCTGGTTACACTGAGATGGGTAACTGGGGAGTCCAAAATTTGGGTTTTTATAAGGGGTTAAAGGGGGTTCAGATCTGGGGTCAATCTCGGTAGAAAAATTTTTCTTTCGAAAAGTGACTTTTTAGGGCTAATTTTATGCGGATATCACGAAAGTCATTATTTGAAAGAAAAAATTTTTCGACAGAAATTGACCCCAGATCTGCACTCTCCTTTAAAAGGAAAAGTTTCTTAGATTAGTTCAAAACCAAAAAATAACATCACCACGCGATTCCTCGACCTCGATTTGCTCAGAAAAGTACAAAAAACCCAAATTTTAGACTTCCCAGTTACCCATCTCAGTGTACCCAGGTTCAGAAAATGCTCACAGTTTAATTAAGAAATTGGGGGTGCTCTACAAGAATAGATATGTTTTTTTTCAAATATGCGACCATCAACTGTGAAGTTGTAAGTGAATATAAAGCTAAAAACATATCACAATATCCGACGATGATACGAATTTATGCAAAAATTAATGAATTTTTAACTCTGAAGAGAGGACAAACTATAATTTGTCGAATCGTGGCTCAGTTACAAGCGTGTGGAGTATATCAATGGCAGGTCTACTACACGCAATTGGGTCAAGTTTATCCATTTAGTTGGTACCCTTGTGCTACATTTTTCAAACTTCAATCGAAAAATAGAAAAATTTTGTACAAAAAGGAAAATTTTTGTACAAATTTTTTTTGAAAAATGATTTTCTAGGGGTAAAAATAGGGTGAAAATCGATTGCGCACATCCCCGTTGCTTGAAAATGCTTTCTTCACCTTATTTTCGCGAAAATAGCACTATTTCACGTTAAAAATAGTGCTGTTTTCCCGAAAACAAGGTGAAGGAAGCATTTTCACGCGACGGGAATGTGCGCAATCGATTTTTCACTCTATTTTTACCCCTAGAAGGTTATTTTCAAAAAATTTAAACTGCAGACTAATTTATAACTCCCCCCTCGCTCGAATTACATTCAAGCTATTACGTAGTTTGAACTTTCTTTTCGATCATATGATCTCGTCGATTTTCTATAAAAGATAAATACGGAATAAATCTTTTTGATCCAGTCTTGATTTAAAATTTATAATAGAGAGTTTCAATGTCATGGAACTTTTGTGCTTCCGATTTCGACGAATCCAATAAACAAACAAAATCACGAGCTGATCTAAATCAATCTAAAGACGTAGTCTGATCGACATTAAGACGTAGTTGAGTCGTCAATCGAAACTACTTTTGGCGAACTAGGAAATTGTGTACGCATGCAGATTGCAAAGTACCAATTCGCGAAACTAATAAGGTCAAAAGTTGTGTTGTAACAGTCAAAATATAAGCACTTTTTTTTCTTCTCCCCTCAGTTTTCACCATATTGCAACGAATAATGTTTACACTGATCACATTATTCTCCATTTTTCTTATAGTTCCTGTACAATGCTACCTCGATATTTCTCCAGCTACTGCTCAATTGATGAGAGAAATGGTAGCACAAGGTAAGATTTTCTATAAGAACTCATTCGATATTCTTTTTTAGGCCATAACGTAGGCTATCACGAAACGGATGCAACTTATTCTTCTCAACGTTATTCTTCCTATGGATCTTCGACGTCTTATTCGTACCCATACTATAGTTACTATGGAAATAGTTACTACCCATCCTATAGTTATGGAAATAGTTACTACCCATCCTATGGAAGCTATGGAAATAGTAACTATAATTATTACGGATAACCTTTTTAAACGATTGAATTTTTAATGTAGTCTATAATAAAGTTCAGTATTATAAAAAAAGTTGACGACAAATTACCTAAAATAAGGAAGAGTAGAAATTGAAGAGCTCATTGTGCACCGATGGTGCACGTGATTTTTATGTGTTGCTCGATGAGCTAATGGGAAAAAGGAAAAGTTTCGCAACAGGGTATGACTCGATTTTGAGATGCGCGATTTTAATAAGGGACTGTTGGCTTAGCTGTGCTTGATCAGCAGCAGATCGTGCCCTGGGCCATTGAAGTAAAAAACTATTTGAGGGATGTAATAGAAGAAGACACGGGGAAGAAACAAGCGCGCAAGGGGTCATCCAGATATTACGTAATTAACTTTTTGATGGTTTACCCCCCTCCCCTCAAACTTATCATCAAAAATGCATTAACGTAGTCAATTTTTATGAGGAGGGCCGAACCCCCCCCCCCCCCCATCCCTCCTCCAACATGATTACGTAATATCTGGATGATTCCCAAGAAGTGAAATTGGAAAAATGGCAAAAGGAAAGATGGATTCAAATGGGATTGGACTGTCTAGTACTAAATTCTTATTTTTCGTCATTTTACAAATTTTATTCTAATATTGATTTTAAAGATTTTTTAAAATCAAAAATTTTTCAAAATTTAAAATTTTCGATTATAAAGTTCATCTGTACCAAAAGTGCGTGGATTCATCTCAAGAAAATTTGTCTGATTTTTTACACAAATTTAATCAGATTGCCACTTTTTAGTCACTTTTTTTCTGCCTATTGACAAAAAGTAATCTCTTCTTTTATGATGCGAAAGTCGGCATCTCTGGTCCTATAAACGAAAGTTTAACTTCATATTTTCACGTAGTGATCGTTGATCATTTAACATCAAACCATTTGTACTTATAAGGAAAGTGCAAAAAATCATTTGCACCTGCCTTATGTGTTGACTTCATTTCCATCGGGACACCTAGGAAAGCATTTTTAGTAGATTTTGATCATGTACGCGGACGAAGAACCCGTTTTCAGTTCAATATGACGCAGGATGGGCTAGAGGAAAATTCTTTAGAAATGATGTTTGTGTAGGTTTATTCAATGCTGAAATTATATACAGGGGCAAAAAACTTTGCTAAAACAAAAAGACCCTTGCCTAGACCATCCGTTTTTTGCAAAAACGACCCCTATCGAGGTTTTTCTATGTGAGGAATCGATTGCGCACATCAAAAACATGTGTAAACGCTTGTTAACGGTATTTTTAAGTGCCTTTTGATCATTCATCAAGTTCCAAAAATGTGCCGACAGTTGATTTGGGCCATGTATCTGATACATGGCCCAAATGTTCATGAAACTATGTCTGAATCGTATTAACAGAAATATCTGCATGATTGACCCAATTTTCATACTTCTTGGCCAAATCTTTTTTTTAGTTTTTACTCATGTGTAATTTTTTTATACGATTCTGAGTCATTTTAGAGTTTTTTCCGATCTAGAATCTCTAAACGACCACGAAGGGATGCCTAAAAAGTACTATTTTGGATCTTGGCTTTAAGCAAACTATTTCGAACGATTGAGGGCGCATTTCAATGCTTTTCGAACAGCACAATTTTGACTTTATTTTTTAGTTTTTACCTATCCAGAAGCTAAACGACCACGAAGGGACGCAAAAAGGTCGTTTAAGCTTCTTGGATAGAACGCAAAAATGACATCAGCATCGTGTTCAGCAAGGTCGAAACCCCTAGAAAAGAGTATCTAGCAGCCAAAAGGTCGAGGGTTCGATTCCCAGGTGCGTCATTTTGTTTTTGCCTCATTTTTTGACTATCAACTTCAAAGTCAAATATCTCGCTACTGTTAAATAATTTTTATATACGGTATTTTGTATTTGTTAGAGGGACTAAAGCTCTGCATTTTCATACAAAAATTAAATTTCTAACATTTTGTTAAGGTGAAGGAAATCGACTTTGAAAACTCTAAAGTAATTTTTGACAATGTTAGGATCAACGGATTTTGACAATTTTTATCAACACTTATTCGGCCATTGTTCAGCTACAATTTTAAAAAAAACCGCATAGAAATTCGTTAGAGAGGGTACGAGAATGACTAAAAACATTGATGTTGCAGACCAAAATGATCGCTCTGTACCAGCCTTTTTTGAAAACTCGACCATCAACTCGTATGTGTCCTTTGTGAGGAGAAAGAAAGGGCGAGCTAGAAATAGCTCTCATGTTGGTACTAACACCTATCATCAAGAAAATATTGAGATAGGTATTGGGTAAGTTGATAGAACATGGAGTTCCAATGTCGTTGGAACTAATCAAGGCTTCTTAAAAAGGTATAAGTTTAAGCTTAAGTGAACTTTACTAAGGAACAGCGATTGGGAGCACACTCAACCAGTTATTATGACTCTACCCCTGTAAGATTTAACCTTCAAATATATGATTCCGTAAGACATTTCCTGAAGCCAATACAATAAATCCTAGTAAAGTCAACCAAACATGATTGAGCATATAGTTTTCCATGTCATTAGATTGTTCACAACTTATATATTTACTCAGAAGAACAAGAATCACGATTTTTTGGCACAAAACGTCATTTACAGGGTGTTTCAAAATTACAACAGGGCTTACTTATTCTGGTTATAAATCGTTATAGACCTTACCCTATCTTATGATTTGAATATTATCTGTAAGCGCAATTTTGTAGCTTTAAAATAACATCAGATATGGTCAGGTCTATGGCTACCTATAAGCAGAATGACTCTTTGTAATTTCCAAAATGTTTTTTATTTTAACATTTTTATTCTTTTTTGTAATATCTTTATGTAACATTGGCTCTCAGGCTTAGATGAATTAGGCTTAGCATCAGGGTTTTTTCAATGTTACATTCAAAAAATGTTACAAGAAAAAATACCGTCCTTGTAATTGTGCCAAAATAATTTTGAAACACCCTGTAATTAAACTCTTGGAATCTTCTTATCAATATCATTTGAACAAAATTGAAACTTGGAAGTTTATTCTTTTAGTATCTAGTTTATATTTAAAGGACCAGTCCAGTAATTTACAATAATATGAAAAAATGATATATTCGGAAAGATCATGGAAAATGGAGCATTTTTTGCTTTTACGGCATGTTCTGAATCGTCGTAGTTTTCGAGATAATTGCGTTTGAAATTTTGAATTTGTGTACAAGCTCTTCGTTGTAATA